>RYFJ01002750.1:0-217326 GCA_003991445.1 Oryza meyeriana var. granulata
GACTGATTCTCTGGGTTGCCTCTGATCAATTCATGCCCCGGCAGGATTATGGTGTTTTGGACCCCTCGTACTGGTGGTGATGGGCGATACTTTAACAAGGATGCTGCTCAGGCGTCTATTGAACTAGAATGAACTAATATATGTTTACCCGCCACAGAGACGCGCATGCTCACAGTTTGTGCACGATCTCCTCCTCGCTCTCCGACGCGTAGATTATCCACTAAATGCAGCTGAATGGTGTGGAAAGATCTAGACTGTAGAACAGTAGACAGGAGCATCCCCATGCTAACAAGATGACTCTCTCGAGAAGTGCTCTCCAGCGAGAGAAATCATCCGCCAAAACATCAAAACGACTAACTCGCAAACGCTGATGGATAGGTGGTATCAGGAACTAAAACACGAATCCACACAAAACATCACTTGAACTGCAGAGAATGAGGGCTTAGTACCAGTTCAGGCAGTCTCATGCAAACTTACTTAGTTGAGACCTCACTACAAACACCTCCTCTACTATCTCTCCTACATGTCCCTCATATAGCGACATAAACATCACCTACTAGTGACCAAAAATGTCTGGTAGAACGCTGGCCCACCGGTATATTTTATATGATTGAATTCTTCCAACTGAGATGTATACACAATAAGCCAACACAGGTCCGAACTGCCCCAAACCACAGCAAAGCCCAAAGTGGGATCTCTCCCGGACCCAAGAGAAAAGGCGGTCGCTCCTCCTAAGACACAAGCGACAACGACAAAGAAACTATACCAGGTCCCGCGAGCGGTTCACTCATCTGCGCCACATTAAAAGAATCTGGTTCCTGAAAGGCACACCTCACCCCGGTCCGAGCGGAATCGCGATGCAAGAACTTAAGTGATAATCACATAATCCCTTGGCCAAACCCAACGTGACTTCGCATATCAGAAACGACCAAACACATTTAGGGCGAGCAGAAACACCTAGGAACACAAAAGTCTGGGACAAACCCACTCGACCAGCTCAAATTGGCTTTGGCCCTTATTTCTGAGTATAGGGCAAAGCGTACAACCACTGAGCCCCAGGCTGAACTGGATCCTTCAGTACCAGTTCCAGCATGCGTACCATCAACCTGGCTCAGAGCTTAGCCCTACCATGAATCATGTATTACTAGAATAACAAAACTTTTAGATATCTGTAAACTTTCACAAAAATCTGCCTCGTATAGCAGATCGCCAGCTCGAACTGCCTCCAACGCACCGGTAGCCAACATCTACGAAAAATCACCCTGATACAAGAAGGACACAAGCTATGTCTCTATCATCACCCTGTGTGTCAGACATTGTGACTGGCAGTCCATAGTCACTTGATAATTCGTCCCCTAAATCCCCGATCACTCTCCAATTTTGTTAAAACCGAATAGGCGATTCATCATGAGTGCAAGGTTTTTTTTTTCCAACCCCAAAAATCCCAAGTGTGGCCAGGAACAAGATTGGGGTTATCAAGGTAGTTCATAACCCTTAAATAAAACTGTAGGACTTCTTTTCTCTCTTGTACTGCAGTAATTGATTGGCCATTAAATTAATAATATAATTCTATTTAGTTTTCTGATTATAAAAATTGGAAAAATGAATTATTTACAGAATGCAACAAAGAAAATCCTTCACTATTCCAGAGAAAAGAAATTACCACATCATAGGCTATTAGCATGAGGCGGAATCTAGGAAAAGAACTTTAAATATACTATATTTTTTCATTTATGGTTTTTATTTGTTCTATGTTGCGTTAGTCTCATCCTAGACAAAAAAGGAAAGAGAAAAGGGTTATTTTGTCTTTTGAGGTAAATTGCAGTTTCTGGACCGTCTTTTATTACCAAAGTTTTGCTTTGGACCACCCTTGAACCAATGTTTCCACTTTGGACTAGGTAGTTTTACCTTCATTGCACTTTGGACCACATCCAACTCTCTTTGCAAGTATATCAATGACCTTGATTACACCGGTTTTGCATGATGATGAGCTCCCAAAGGTGTATGTAGACCACACCTTTGACATAGGATGAGCTAGATGTGGGCGGATAAAAGAGTTGGGGTCCAAAGTGATACAAAGGTAAAATTCTAGTCCAAAGTGAAAAGATTGGGTTTTTGTTGTTTAAAGGGTGGTCAAAAGCGAAACTTTAGTAATAAAATTATGGCCCAAACTACAATTCACTCTTCTGTTTTTGAAATGCAAGTCTAGAAATGCCCTCTGGGTGCCTAATCTTATTCTATGTGTTGGATCCCTCATGAATGAAAATAGTTGAAATATAGCTTCTTGTGCTTTGGCAAGTATTCGACAAAATCAAATGGTCAAGATGTGATAATTTATATATTATGAACATGGAATTTTCCTTGTCAAATCTGCATAATCTAGTTTCTTAATGAGATGTTCTGTTGCAGTTTAACTATAGCAGTGGACAGCCAGCACCAGAGACAATTACTGACCAAATATATGGGAACACACTTTTGGTATGCATCTTTAGTTCTTTACTATCTATTAGCATATTATTATACATTAGCCCATAAATGCTTTGAATAGCTATTCTGCACTCAACCCTATTTTCAGTAATATCATTTTGGCATCAACAACATTTTGTCTCATGATACTGCATTTCTCTTTGCAATGTTACTGCTACAGCATTCTCATGGCATTATGGTAGATGTAGAATAATCTTGCCCTTTTGTTTCACTTATTTCTGATTGTATTATTCCTGTTTCATAATGCAAATCTCCTCCTGCAGATTTCTGAAATAAAAACAGCAGATATTCCTGATGTTGATTTGTCTTCTCTAGGAGCTGCAAGCTATGGTGATTTCACCGTTGAAGTGATAGATCCTGTCTTGGACTACCTTGAACTAATGGAGGTATACAACCAAATAATTCCACAGGAATATTTTATTTTATATTTAAATTATTTCTTTCCTATTTTTGTCTTCAGAATGTGTTTTGACTTCCAACTTATCAAGGGCTTGTTGTCTCGGCCAGATTTCAGGTTCTGTATATTTATTATCTTTTCACATGTTTTTTATTCATTAAGAAATACGTGAGTTCTGGAAATATTAATGCCTTAGAGCATCTCCAGCAATAGTTTATGCTAGTTTAACACCATAAAAATTGAACCCATTTCCCCCATTTCCTTTAAACCCTAAAAATGCTTCCAACTCCAGCAGCAGCCCTCATTTCTTTTTCTCTTCTATTTCACCATACAATCTATGTTTATGCTAGTTTAACACCATAATAATTGAACATAAATATTTCTAATGCATAGAATTCATCCATATACAAATTCATAATTTGAAACACCACAATTCAAAATTTTCAAACATGGAAATGACATATCCTACATGCAAATGTTCAATACACCAAATAGTCCATAGGAATGGTTCAGTAGTACTAACAAACATAGATGGATTTCATAATTCGACAACCAATCCACAAAATGCATCCACTTGCATCCATTTTTCTACAAATTCTATAAATTTTCCACAAATCAATTGAAATAAGAAAAAACATTTTACCTTGATGTGTGGAGAGATCGTCGGCCAGGGAGGAGCACCAGCTGTAGGAGGCCGCTTGGAGGAGGAGGAGGAGGCCGCCTGGAGGAGCGGCGCCCGGGAGAGCCACTAGGGAGGAGGGGGCACCGGGGAGAGCCACCAGGGAGGGCCACCGCCGGGGAGGAGTGCCGCTGGGAGGAAGGGCACCGGCGGAGGAACACGGCGCTGCATGGGGAAAAAAAGGAGGCGTATGCTGGGAAATTTCTCCCACGCCTCCCAACCGTGGATGGGGCTATGCAATAGAGCCCCTAGGACTGGGGGCCTGCAAGGGTGATTTGGGGTCCTCCCTATTTTGGGGGCCCTAATAGGGGCCCTACTGGACCTTTTTTTTTATGTCAACACCTAAAAACTGTTTGGGGGCTTTGTTTGGGGGCCCTACTAACATATATTTTTTGATGAAGATGTATAATATGCACATCTTTGTCAACATGTACTTCACTAGTTCATTTGGTTGATATAATCTGCACATCTATGTCAATATGTACTTCACTAGTTCATTTGTTTGAGTATAAGTTTGCAAAGTTGTTTTTTCTTCTTCGCGTGGCCTATGAGGAATGTACAAGACTACAACTAAGCATAGCCATTCTTGAGTTTCAAAGGGGAGTACTTATGTGATATCTGCTAACTGCTACTGATTCCATTTTGTTGTGGTGATGAGCTTATGATTAGTAGCAGATGCAATAACTATGTAACTTTGTAGTGTGATAAGTGATAACCATACTATTTGTTTCTGTATTGTTGGGGATATGAATTTATATATGCAAATAATAATGGCCATTTTCCTTGATTTTCTAGGTTCGTATTTGATGGCATGCATGCTGTGACTGGTGCATATGCAGATCCTATTTTTGTTGAGAAACTTGGAGCTGATCCGGTGGTGTATCAATTACTTGAGATGAATCGAATTCTGCTGTCTTGAGGAATTGACACTGAATATACACTTGGTTTTGCAGGACTGCATATTAAATGGGTCCTCTTGAAGATTTTGGCAATGGTCATCCTGATCCTAATTTAACGTATGTAAATCAGTCCTCAAAACAAAGAATATATGTCTTACTACTATACTTACCGTTATTTTTCTACAGTTATGCCAAAGAGCTTGTTTTTACCATGTTTGGAAGTGGGGCACCTGACTTTGGTGCAGCAAGTGATGGTATGTTTATATCACTATAACTGCATCTGCATTTACAGATCTTCATTTGCCTTGGCCTTCCGCACATAGTGCATAGGCCAGAGGTGTGTAACACTTCTCCATTATCTAAAAAAATATCTTCAATTGTGCATCTGCCAAAATTTAAATAATTGTTTTGTAGCAGTTGGATGAGAAATACCTTTAAGTATTGTTGAGACTAATCAATGATTGTTGATCATTAGATTTCTTTCTCCTCGAAGTGATGCCATAGTAGCCATTTACCAGTTCCTCTGAAAATTGACATGTCACTGTAACTATCTACTTTAGTCTCATTTTCTTAGTCTACTATGTGCATATAGTTACATCTTGAATCTCCTTGTGATATGATGTTTGTTTTGTGCCTATATTGATATTACCATTTAATATAGTTAAACTTGAGAAGTTTTACTGGTCTCTTTCTCACTGGTTCTTTGTGTGCCCTTTCATTTTTCTGTTTATCTTTTTTTCTGTGCACGGAATCTTCTGTTAGTTACTGAGGAAATATTGTGTGAACAAAAATTCTTGCAGGTGATGGTGATCGAAACATGATTCTTGGAAGAAGGTTCTTTGTTACACCATCAGACTCTGTTGCAATAATTGCAGCAAATGCACAAGCAGCAATTCCTTATTTCCAATCTGGTCCAAAAGTAATGAGATGTTACACATTATCTTATTTTTCTCGATAGGATATTAGACTCATCAAAGATAAGAATGATCTCTTATGTTTGAAAACTTTCTTCAGGTTCTTGCTAGATCAATGCCAATGAGTGGTGCTCTTGATCGTGTAGCTAATAAATTGAACGTTCCATTCTTTGAGGTATTTTTTGTCTAGGAGTTGTATGTGCATGAAATTTTTGCAAAATAGCCAATATGTTGTAGCTTCTAGAAGAATATCTAAGTCAATATGATCACTTTGTAGGTACCAACGGGACGGAAATTTTTTGGGAACCTAATGGATGCAGGCAAATTATCTATATGTGGAGAGGAAAGTTTTGGGACAGGATCCGATCACATCAGGGAGAAGGATGGCATTTGGTAAGATATAATTTACTTATACATGGATGCTTCTTCTATTAGATATCCTGAGTGGCCTAGTATCCAGTTGTTGCTTAGAAATGCCCAAATGGAGAAAAGTGCATCAAAATTGCTTTCTATGGCATGCTTGATAGTTTGTACTCTTTCTTGATAACTGTCTGCAAGGAACTAGTCACACTCCCAGCTACCTATTGACTCTCAGGGCTGTTCTGGCTTGGCTCTCCATACTTGCACATCGAAACAAGGATAAGAAGGTTGGGGAGAGATTAGTGTCAGTGGAAGATGTAGCTAGGGAACACTGGGCAACCTATGGAAGGAATTTCTTCTCCAGATATGATTATGAGGTGTGTTATATCTTTCATAATGAATGTCTGAAATAATATTTATGAGAATTTAGCTTATGTCACCATCCAATAAAATTTCTGGTATATTAACTCAACCTAGAAATCCCAATGAATCAATGATCTTGTACTGCTATACAGGAGTGTGAATCTGAGAGTGCAAACAAGATGATGGAGCATCTTAGAGATGTGATCACGAAAAGCAAGCCTGGAGAGAAATATGGTTGGTTCATCATAGAATTGTGCTTGTATGTCCCCTATTGATGATAGGTATGATGGTTACCTCAAAGGCTAATGAATTATTGACCTTGTGATGTAGGAAGCTATACCCTTCAGTTTGCCTATGATTTCAGTTACACTGATCCGGTGGGCTCTGTGTGTGTGTGTGTGTGTGTGTGTGTGAGCGTGCACACGTGTGTGTTTTGTTGGATATGTTGGGTCATGGTATGCATTTGAAATTTACATTTTTCCTAAATGGTACATGTGGATGGTAGTACTGTATCTAAACAAGGGCTTCGATTTGTTTTCACTGATGGATCTAGGATTATCTTCCGCCTTTCGGTACACATACTACACTGATTTTTCTCCTTTTATCTTCTTGTTGTATTGTTACTTCTAGGTGCTCTCTTGTTTGCTCAAACTGCATTCTCTTCTTAATGCAAAAATGCTTGAACAGTCCACGTATTCGCTAAAAAAACACCGATTTTTCAGCCCAGAAACTCTTGGTACCACTTGTTTTACAATTTAGTATATTTTTCTCTTATAGGGAACCGGATCTGCTGGAGCAACAATCCGTGTATACAATGAGCAATTTGAGTCCGATGCCTCAAAGCATGATCTCGATGCACAAATAGCTTTGAGGCCTTTAATAGGTAATTATCATCTGCCCTCCTATAAGCTTTGTTTGCCTCCATTTCCTGAAACTATGCAAATGTAAGCTACTCACAAACTATATCTTAATTTCTGCAGACCTAGCTCTGTCTATTTCAAAGTTGAAGGACTTCACTGGAAGAGATAAGCCTACGGTCATAATATGAACATACTGATGAAGTGATGATGTTAGCGATGTTACCACCTATGTATTCTTTCATTTCTTTGTTTTTATGGTCCCTTCCAACCGATGAACCAATAATGCAACCTTAGGCCAAGTTTTGTACTGAGTTGATGGCAAACTGTATCTTGGAGATGCCTTCCCTCGAAATAAATATGCAGGAATGAATAAGCTTGTGTAGAGCTGGTAAATCTAGGATGTTCTCCTATTTATTGAATTCATCTTGAGGATGTCATGTTTATTTGAATTATAAGCTCAAATAATATTGGTCAGTTGTTGGCCAGGAGAAAGGCCACACAGGCTAACTAAAAACAGTGATGTTTCTATGCACTTCCTCCAGTGATTTGTACTAATTTTAAAGGTGGGATCCAGGAAAATATACACAGTTAGATATAAACTTAGAAAGTACATATAAAGGTTCTAAAAGGCCATAAAGAAAATCTTACATATAAGAAAAGTGATATCACCCAAACACAAAATTTGAAGAGAACTTGACTTTGTCTGTGAGATATAATGGCACAAGCTATTCCTTGATTTTTTTCCTCTCCCTCCTACTTAATTCGTGTTAAACTTAGCGATAGTTTGAAGGTGAGAAAAGAGAAAGAAGATCACGTAAAATAAGATAAGCCATTAGTGCATGATTAATTGAGTATTAATTATTTTAAACTTAAAATGGATTAATATGATTTTTTAAAGTAACTTTTATATAGAAAATTTTTGCACGTTTAGCACTTCGGAAAGCGTGCTCACGAAAAACGAGTATGTTCGAACTCAGCCTTAGTTTATTGTCATACAATTTATTTGAACTAGGACTACATATGGTTGCTTTTCTTCGAGCATGGTTAAATGCCTTTTAGGTGCCCACTGGTAAATCTAGAGAATTGCTCCGCTTCTGATTCTAATATTAAAATTTGGATGGTTCATATTTGTTCACATCCATAAGTAAAAATGATGCGCACATATATGATTATTTTTGTTTAGACGGTTCGTTTGTTGTCCACATCCACAAAGTTACGCCGCAGCCATGCATAGCAACACACGGGGTATATCTAGTAGGCAATTTTGCTGTAGAATATTGCAACTTTATGTTTTAGCTCATAGACACGCCAACAATCGATCTTTGGGTAAAGACTCAAAATGTGGTCATTTGCTGTTGGACACTGCATACATTAAAATATTCATTTTTGGTTGAATAGAATAGAGAAAGAGTGAATGCTCTTGGGCTTAGGCGCATGGTTGGGTGCAACCATGACTATACAGTAATGCTTGGTGGTACCGTTCTTCTTTCCTGGGAAGCGAACACAACGAGGGAGAAACAAGATGGGGAAGATGGGGGTTGGGATATGGTGGTGGATTGACCAGAATGTGTTGAGCAAAATACATTCCTAGGTGTTGTAAACTCGATGGTGCCATTAGTTTTCTGTGGAGATATCCATGTTGGTCAGAATACGAGTTCCAGATCTGGCACCACGACGACATCGGGCATGAAAGTGGTGACTCCAATGAAGAAATGAATGTGAACGAGGAAGCACCATGTGTTTCCGTATGTGAGGGTTCCCTTATTTTGGTTGCTTCAAAGAGAAGAGGTGCTGGCTATGTGGACCACGGTGACGGCCATGGCAGCATATTGATGCTTGATTCAAGCACGGAGGGTGAGGAAAGCCTAAGAGGAAACATTCACCGCTACCATGTAGGTGCTTATGGTGCGAATCGCTGGAAAAGCTTCGAGGAGGTAGAACGGCCATGGTGGCTCATTATGTAAGATCGTCAAGACAAGCTCTTAATTAGTGACGGAAGTTTTTTTGGGGGTTGGGGTGGGGGGGTGTGGTCATTGACTGCCGGCCGTCTACTATCACCTGCTACCCATGTGCTAGGCGCTGGCTATTACCTTGTGCTTTGCCACAGTTCCGCTGCCGCGCCAATCACTTCCACCAATCTGCTCTCAGTCTCAACCGTCGCGCCACACGAGCCAAGCAAGAACATGCAAGCAATAGAAGAGCGGTTATCAATATGGCCATGTATATGGGCCTCTAGTCCTTTTGCTATAATGTAGCTATGCTTTACTCTTGCCTGCTACCAACAAATGGACCGTGAGAGAGGATTGGGGAAGAGGAAGAATCTGACTAGTGGGGCTAGGGTATTTCTGACCTTTTATATGTTTTCTCTCTCCTATTCAATCGGAATGGATATGTTAGTGGACACGACTTCTAGCAACAAATAGTTATATTTTGAGAGTGTCTTCCATAAACGACTTTTGCCATGTCTAGTAATTCACCAACTTCCCATTCAAGAGCCAAGGATTGAGCTAAGCTCTAATACCTATATTAGATCCCTAATTATCATTTGGAAAATAGAATTTGGGATTTTGATGGCAGCCACAAGATGAACTAGGTTTCTACTTTGCTCTACTCCTAAGATACTTAATATTAGCTTTCATATTTCTTACCTATTTCTCAAGTCAACCAGCTATTTAATGCAATAGCGTGATTACATAAATTCGAGCTTAACTCTGATCATATCTGTCTAATGTACACTTTAAAGAAGAGGAAATTGCTCCTTTGCCACATAGTTGAGATGTCTCCTCTCTTTTACCAAAAAGTTGAGTGCAATTGTAAGTTTGCCACATAGTTGAGTGGTATCTAGTACATTTGTCATTTTTCTCACTATACCCTTATTTTCTTTTCTTTTCCTCTCTTTTATGATTTTCTCTCATGTGGATTGACAAACATACCCCTTGGTGGGACAAAAAAGAGGAATACATATGGCTCCTATCCCATTCTCTCTCATCTCATTCTCTCGTGTGACTCGGTGGCAGGTGACTTTGCCTCGTGTGCCCCTCGTCCTTCACACGAGCTCCACTAATGGCAACCCCGGTGAATCGACCTTCCCCAAAACGACACTCCTCCCTTCCACACTGCCACACTGCCACCTGTTGCGCGAGCGTCATAAACCGGTGTTCCTTCCCTCCCATGTCTGTGTATCCAACGATGGCATCTTTGTGCATAAGTAGGCAGTCCTAAAGATGCAAAAGCTCAAATGGAATGAGAATTGCAGAAGAATCAATCATTTGTCCTGCATATGTATGGTTACTAGAGTGACTCAGAGTGGGGGGGCATCATCTGTAGAAGTCAAGTTCAAGTCCTGATCACCGAAACCGGGTTTGAATCTCAGTCTTCGAACCTTGGCACCGCCGACCCCCTTACTGGCTGCCAGCAGGTGGTGGCAGTGTTGACAAATGAGGGAGAAGGAGCACAGCGCTGGAGAGGCTCGATTCGTCGAGTTTGTCATTGGTGGAGTTTGTCTGAAGACCAGGGGTGCCAGTGTCATAGGAGGAAGGAGCCGCCGGCTATCAGGTTGTGTGAGAGAGACGAGCAAAGAGAGACAACGGGGAAGTTCTGCGTATTCCTCTCGTGGGTCCCACTAGTGGTATACTAGTCAATCCACATAAGAGAAATTTAGAAAAGAGAGGAAAAGAAAAGAAAATAGGGACATAGTGAGAAAAACAACAAACATACTCGATATGATACCACTAAACTATGTGATAAACTTACAATTAAACTTTATAGTAAAAAAAGAGGAGACCTCTCAGTGTGGCAAATACACAATTTTCTCTTAAAGAAAACGTTAACTTAATTATAACCACAGAAAATATTTAAATAACTTTCAGCCGACAGATCTCTACTATAGCTTAATCACATCAAATCTCTATCCTTGGATGCTTTTATTACTGAGGTCGACCAAATATTGCTAACATGTCCGACTGCACTCTTTCCTCTAAACTGTTGCTGTTTTTGCATAATCTCTTGTTCTTCTCTGAATATTCAGAGCCGCTACTTCATGTGTCACCGACGAGCGGTCTCAGACCATAGATGTTATCGTTGAGAGTAGAAACCCTCTCCTTATTTTGGATTTTAACATTGAAGCCCGCTCCTTTTTTTGGATTTTACCGTTGAGTCTTATCCAAATTCTGGATCTTACCGTTGGAACCATCTCCAATCCTCTCCATGGCGCCGCCTCCACCTCCCTCTCCTCTCCACGGCGGCGCCGCTACCCAATCTCCCTCCCCCTCCCGCTCCACATCCCTCCCCCTACCGCTCCACCTACCACGGCGGTGCCGCTACCCAATCTCCCTCCCCCTCCCGCTCCACCTCCCTCCCCCTACCGCTCCACCTGCCACGGCGGCGCCGCTACCCGATCTCCCTCCCCCTCCCGCTCCACCAGCCTATCCCCGACCTAGCGCCGCCTCTATAAGCGGCACCGTCAACACCACCACCTCCACCTCCCCTTCCCCGGATCTGTCCGGCGCAGTCTCTGGGTGGCCAGATCCGGTTCTCCCAAGCCGAGCCATCGGATCCAGCCCCGAGCTCGACGGCGTAGTGGAGTAGCAGAGGGGGGGGGAGGGGTGCGATGGCAAAGGGGGAAGGGGGATGCGGGTTGAGCGACGGCGACGAAGTGCTGCGGCGGCCCCCAGGTGACAGTGAGAGGTGGCAAGCAGCAAGAGTGGCTGGAAATGACGAGGACGAGTTGCCGGCTGCAGCCTCGGGCGATGGCGACGAGCTCATGAGTAGCTGTTCGCTGCTCTAGGGTGGCGGCAACTACCGCCCACCTAAATCGGTATGCTCCTATAATCTGTCCCTCTCGCTCTCTCCTAGGGTTATCTTTGGTTCCTCAAGATGAATTGTAGCTCAGCTAGGCAAGCTAGTATATTTGCTGTGGTTGCGTTGCTTGCTGTTTTGCTATCCAATTTTGTTGTTGGCAAGCATCTGTGGTAGAAGAGACGTGGTGTGTGATTAGGAAAGAGCAGCCGTGTGCTTGAATTTTGCTATCGACGGATAGTTGATTTGGCTGTCCTCTAGTGTTAGTGATATGCTCTAGAGGCAACATGGAGATGCTATATATATCACATGCTATGTTTATAATGTATTGATTGGTTCCTTGAAATAAACATTATCATTATTGATCAATGAGTACATGGCTTATTCATGAGACTCTTAATGTCAAATGTTGCTATTTCTAAATGATCCCTGATCGTATATCATATGAGGAACAAATATGATTCTAACATCAGCATATGTGTTGATTGATGATCATGTCTCATGGATCATGGTATGGAGATACCAAATCAATAATATGGACATATGTTAGTGAACATATGTTAGATAGACCCGCCATGAGATACTGCAGAGATTTTATGTGTCATCAGTTAGTCTCAAGTAGTGTTTATGTAGAGTCCTTAGACTTGAGATCATCATGGTTCTCAACATACGTAGTAGCTTATTTTGGGACTATTAAACACTACTCCTATCTGGGTAGTCATAAAAGTAGTTTTCAGGTTTGCTATAAAACATGTTGTGGGATATGAATGATCAAGATAGAATTTGCCCCTCCTTATGGGAGAGATATCTCTGGGCCCCTCGATGTAATGGATTATGGAAGTGCATGGCCATGCTACGGTGATTGAGGTGTCAATCACAAGTTTGTAATCCATCACAGGATCGAGAGAGTGATTGAGCTATTAAGAGGATGACACAAGTCTCGCCTTGAGCTCAATCGATATCGTGAGGCAAAGGGATTTGTACATGAGGACATTACAGGTTCAGCCGATATGATCTTTACGTATATTTTGGGGTTAATATGCCTTGCTAGAGACCGCTATTAACAGGGTGACCAGAAAGGCATTTCTGGGTCACGACAAAATATACGTGAACCTACAGGTTCGCACGCTTAATGGGTTGGAACACTTATTCAAATGTGATTCGAATATGGGCTCGATTCGGATAGAGATCCGAGTAGACTCTTACTGGGCCTCGGTCCACGAGGCCCGAGTGAGGAGGTCTATATATAGGGAGGCGAGGGGCCGAGGAGATTCACGTTTTCTGTTGACCTCGAGCTAAACCCTAGCCGCCACCTCCCGAGCCAAACCCTAGCCACTCACGAGTGCTAGTACACTCGCAATCGGCGTTCTAGCCCTGGACGTGTGGATACCGGTAGAGGCGCTGCTCGTTGCGGCGTTGATCGGCCGGAGATTGACTACTTCCACTACTACCTTGACGCGCGCGTGGTTGGACCGGCTTCTCCAACCCTTCTTCCGCTGCACTGCACGTCTAGTGGTAACGATCCATGATCCCTCTCTCGCATGATGTCCTGGTGTGCGCGGTAGAAAAGTTTTGTTTTCTGTTGTCGTAGCCTACGCGTACTCCTTCATCTAGAAGCAAGGTTGTCTTAAAACAGTCCATGCTATTATTGTTATGTCTTTATTTTGTCACTAGGCAACTTAGCATTAAATTAGGTTGATCTCTCATCATGGAGTTAATAGCCTAATCAATAAATCTTAAAACTTCTCTTTGGGGCCCAATAAAAACATGCTATGATGATATCATGCTCACTACTTGTATAGTCTTGCTCCGAGTTTGAAGTCTCAGGATTATCGTTGAGCAAATAAAATGGGATTACTGAAACATCATATTCTTATTACTGGAGCATCATATTTCCCTGTGCCTATATGATCATTGCGTGTCTAGGTTCTTATTCTTTATCTTCTTATGCTTTGTCATATGCGGAAGTCTTTTTGTTATTTGTCTCATTGCTGTTTGGATTCCTATTGGTGCAAGCATGGTTGGAAAATGGCACAAAATGTTTTATGACTCTTTCTAGTACTATCTGGAATCTTTGTTTCTTTTCTGCGATACAGCAGACCCTTTGTTGGACTTTATGCTCTGTGTGTGTATGGATTTGAATGTTAATTAGCAATTTATATGGTCATATATGATGGACTTTACCCAAGTGACACTGCTAGTAAATTTGATTTGTTTTTGGAGTGATTTGGCTTGTGTGACGTGTGCTTGCTTTCCTTGACTTATGCTTTGTGTGTTTGTTTGCATGAATTGATTTCACAAAACAATTGGATTCTTTTTGCTTTGCTTTTCTTCGGGGAGATTCAGGAGTTGTCATCATGTGGGATTTATTTGTAGGGGAGTTTGTGTCTTTTTCATTTTTATGATATTGCATTAATGTTTAATTGCTCTATAATCTGAACAAAGGTTGAAGAGCTTTGATTTTTAGCTCTAGTCAATCATTTTGCTTGCTAGCAACACTTGTGAGGTGGATTGATCACTAGTTTAACAGCTTTTGAGGGTGTTAACGCCAAAATTTGGCACGATTCATATCCATGTTCGGTTAAGGAAAGAAGCCATGTCAGCCAATGGAAGCTCATCTGGAAGAGACCAAACCTGGAAGGAATCGTGAAGACCACGTTATGGCAGTTATTTATCTTATCTATTAGATAGTTTTATCTTTTAGGAAACCTGATCTCTTGTCCGATCAGGTCTGTCAGTTTTCCTTTTTCTAGTTAGGAAAGTCCTGTACCGTGTCCTATAAGGACTCTTGTAACTCGGGGTATATATACGTATGCCCGGGGACCTTGTAATCTATCACACGATCAATACAAATTCGGCGCATCGCCACCCTTTACCAACGGGTTCTTGCTTCTCGAGTGGGGCTGCATCGGTTAGGTCCGAACTCCTGCGAGAGGGTAAGTCTCGTTACCCCGACTACCTATCGGCTAGGACTTCCTCGGTTAGGTCCGATATTCTAGTCGGTCTATGGTAGTCGGCTTACCACGGTGTATCGGAGCTGTCTACGGCTGCATCGGTTCGGTCCGACCTCTTAGGCTGGTCAGGTATACCACATCACGCGTGCATAATTTTTATCAGTTTATCGGGGGTAGTTTATCATCAGTTTGTGCTGCATCGGTTGGGTCCGACCTACTAAACTGCTAGAGATAAATTATTCCTGTTAGGCTGATAGTCTTTGTGCAAGCGTCTTATCGGAATGTATAGCCGGTAAGTTATTTTCATCACAGTTGCATTAGGTTTATCGGTTTGTTGAGGTTCCTTTATTATTATCGATCTGTGCTGCATCGGTTAGGTCCGAACTACTAGATCGATAATAATAGATTTATCCTTGTCGAGCCGATCGGTGTATATGCGACGTTCTGTCGGAGTGCTTAGCCGATAGGTTATCTTTTTATAAAGCCGACTGTATTATCTTTACTATTTTGGTCATCTATATTATCATCGGTTTTCTAGCCGATGCACATGTGTTTTATTGACAGTCGGCTAGCTTACTATTCTGCCTATCTATTTTATCATCGGCTCCTAGCCGATGCACATGTTATACTGACATCTTGTCTATTTGCTCATAGCGCTATCGGTTTCCTAGCCGATACACAGGTGCCATCGGCTATCGGCTACGAGGAGCCTATATCAATCCGTATCGGCCGATAGCCGATTGCGCAATTGCTGCCGATCCAGGCACGAGGACCAACAAGGACCCGGACGCGAGTACAGGCAGGGGCCCGGGCACGAGCATAGCGGCATCGGCTGGAAGGAATCCGTATCGGCTTGCTGGCCGATTGGATCAATAATCAAATTTCTTCATCTCCTTGTCAATTGCGGGGTCAAATTGACTGGCACGCCTGCGAACCTCAATATTTTAGGACCTGCACTGGAGCTAAGCAGATCTCCCAGGCCTTCGCGTGTCACCAGACGCCGAACCAGATCGTCAGCAAGCTTTTTGGCACACCCGGCGGTTTTCGGCGTCAACACGTTTTTGGCACGCCCGGTGGGACCAGAACTTCAACATGGCTGGAAAAGAGGTCAGCACAGACAGTATGATTCCAGTCACAATGGAAGATTTGACCGAAGAACAAAGACAAAAAGTGGAGCAGAATATCATGGAGTTTCAGAAGCTTTGTCTACAGTCCTTCGGCATGACAGATCAAGGGCCGATTCAAAAATTACAGTTTCCAAAGCCTGTTCTCATTGACGAGTCGAGCCATATATCGTCTGCAAGTTCACAAAAGACGATCCAAGACATGTTTAATGAAGCAGTTCATCATGCGTTGACCGATCAATCCGGGATATTGATGAACACATTACAGAGCTTGATCAAGAAGACAGTGGAGCCGATTCAGATACCCGGGGGGCATCAACAGAGTTATTCAGAAGCTGTTCCTGAGTACAATTATCAGAGGGAATATCAGAATCAGAATCGGCTACAAACTCCACCTCTACGTTATCACGACGAAGATCCAAGAGAAGAAGATTTATCAGCAAGAATCATAGAGGTGATGAGAAAGCAATACGGTCTAAGACAGAAGAAGGAAACATTTATATATCGGCCTCCATATCCAGATTGGTTTGATAGAGCTCCGTTGCCGCGCCGATACAGAGTACCAGACTTCTCCAAATTCTCAGGGCAAGATGATGTATCTACAGTGGAACATGTCAGCCGATTCTTGGCTCAATGTGGAGAGGCATCGGTTGTAGAAGCTTTGAGAGTTAGACTCTTCCCGTTATCATTATCCGGATCGGCCTTTACATGGTTTTCTTCATTGCCACTTAACTCAGTTCGAGGTTGGGCCGATCTGGAAAAGCAATTCCACAAGTATTTCTTTATGGGGAGTCAGGAGATGAGTTTGATAGACTTAACATCGGTAATACAGAAGCCGGAGGAATCAGTCGCAGAATATATCCAGCGGTTTCGTGATGTTAGAAGCCGATGTTATAGTTTAAGTCTGGATGATGCACAGCTGGCCGAATTAGCATTCCAAGGTTTGTTGGCTCCGATCAGGGAAAGATTTGCATTAGAAGACTTTGAGAGCCTAGCACACCTAGTACAGAAGGTATCGGTTCATGAAAGCCGATTTCAGGAGGCCAGGAAGGAATATTGAGGCCCAAACAGAAGAAGAATTTCGAAGTTTGATAACAAACTCCGAAATTGGGGGGCATGTGTTAACGCCAAAATTTGGCACGATTCATATCCATGTTCGGTTAAGGAAAGAAGCCATGTCAGCCAATGGAAGCTCATCTGGAAGAGACCAAACCTGGAAGGAATCGTGAAGACCACGTTATGGCAGTTATTTATCTTATCTATTAGATAGTTTTATCTTTTAGGAAACCTGATCTCTTGTCCGATCAGGTCTGTCAGTTTTCCTTTTTCTAGTTAGGAAAGTCCTGTACCGTGTCCTATAAGGACTCTTGTAACTCGGGGTATATATACGTATGCCCGGGGACCTTGTAATCTATCACACGATCAATACAAATTCGGCGCATCGCCACCCTTTACCAACGGGTTCTTGCTTCTCGAGCGGGGCTGCATCGGTTAGGTCCGAACTCCTGCGAGAGGGTAAGTCTCGTTACCCCGACTACCTATCGGCTAGGACTTCCTCGGTTAGGTCCGATATTCTAGTCGGTCTATGGTAGTCGGCTTACCACGGTGTATCGGAGCTGTCTACGGCTGCATCGGTTCGGTCCGACCTCTTAGGCTGGTCAGGTATACCACATCACGCGTGCATAATTTTTATCAGTTTATCGGGGGTAGTTTATCATCAGTTTGTGCTGCATCGGTTGGGTCCGACCTACTAAACTGCTAGAGATAAATTATTCCTGTTAGGCTGATAGTCTTTGTGCAAGCGTCTTATCGGAATGTATAGCCGGTAAGTTATTTTCATCACAGTTGCATTAGGTTTATCGGTTTGTTGAGGTTCCTTTATTATTATCGATCTGTGCTGCATCGGTTAGGTCCGAACTACTAGATCGATAATAATAGATTTATCCTTGTCGAGCCGATCGGTGTATATGCGACGTTCTATCGGAGTGCTTAGCCGATAGGTTATCTTTTTATAAAGCCGACTGTATTATCTTTACTATTTTGGTCATCTATATTATCATCGGTTTTCTAGCCGATGCACATGTGTTTTATTGACAGTCGGCTAGCTTACTATTCTGCCTATCTATTTTATCATCGGCTCCTAGCCGATGCACATGTTATACTGACATCTTGTCTATTTGCTCATAGCGCTATCGGTTTCCTAGCCGATACACAGGTGCCATCGGCTATCGGCTACGAGGAGCCTATATCAATCCGTATCGGCCGATAGCCGATTGCGCAATTGCTGCCGATCCGGGCACGAGGACCAACAAGGACCCGGACGCGAGTACAGGCAGGGGCCCGGGCACGAGCATAGCGGCATCGGCTGGAAGGAATCCGTATCGGCTTGCTGGCCGATTGGATCAATAATCAAATTTCTTCATCTCCTTGTCAATTGCGGGGTCAAATTGACTGGCACGCCTGCGAACCTCAATATTTTAGGACCTGCACTGGAGCTAAGCAGATCTCCCAGGCCTTCGTATGTTCAATCGCATCAAACCAGACCATCAGTGAGCTTCTTGGCACACCCGGTGGTTTTTGGTGCGAACAGAGGGATATGACGTACTTCACATAATTCTTCTATTTCGACATAAAGAAATATGCTGTGCTGATCTAGTGGCTAATTTGGGTGAAATATGCTTACATAGGTTCATGCCGAGTTTATTTCATCCTTTGTAGTGCCTAAAATATAGTGCCAGAAGTGCTATTGCTCATGCAATGAAGAAAAATAAAATAAAAAACTAAATCTGAAAGAAAATGGTCAAAAACAATACAAAAAGTGCACAAGCACTGAATATTGCGTCATGAAAATTGGTTTTTCCTATGCTATCTAACGAGATTGCATATCATTGCACTTTGATATGAACTTGGAGGTGGTCATAGTTGGCAAGACCGTTGCATGGGGACTGCTTGTGTACCATTGCACTCTGTGTATGCAAGAACCTCACAATAGGTCGTGTGACTGAAGCTCAGGTGGCACCTTGTATCCCTGGATAGAGGTCGCTATGCTGAGATAGGCACTTTCGCAAATTCATACAATGTGGCATTTGCTAAATCTGAAATTTTCTCAACATTGCACTTTTATGAGCTTAGGCATTGCTTTGGATGTGTAGACACGGCTTGAAAATTATGTGTGAGGTATTTTTCTTGAGTTGGTCCTAGTGAAAGCACTGCATTATAAATCATTGAATCATATAAAATTTTAGTGCTGATTTGATCTTATGAGCTGTAACTTTGCATGATTTTTAGCCAGTTGACCACTTTATCTCACTTGTGTTGCAAACTTGTCACTTGGTTTGCTTTAGGTAAAACTTCAAAGCTCTCAAAATCAATAAACTGGAAAAAGGAAAAGTATAAAAAAATAGCATATCCATGGCATATGTGCTTCTTGGTTCTTTCTTTTGCATTCCTTGATGAGTCATTCTGAAAGGGGAGAAATACTAAATGCATAGTTTTCATGGGAGAAATTTGGTTTGAAGTTTGTATCAAAGGGTTGATTTTGAAAAAGACTAAATTTTGTGCTTAATTGAAAAGGAAGGGAAGTTCTTTTCTTTGCTAACCAGGAGAGTTCTTCTTTTGCTTTTTTCACTTTGAAATGGTTTGGCTTTTCTGAGCTATGTTGTGCTTTTTTGAACATTTTGTTTTGCGTTTGTTTTCTAAACGCTCAAGAAATGCCAATGTGTGCATCAAGGGTATGCCATATTCAGTTGATCTTCTTCTATGCCAGCTCCCTTCTCGTTCTCGTGGCACTTCATTTTCACTTGCCTTTTTGGTTATTTAGTTTTTCTGATTCTGTGAAGTTGGTACAGTTTCAAGAAAGTAAGTGAAATCAGATGATTGTGCTTGTGTGGTGATAGCTGGCATTTGTTGTTCACTTGCTTTTTTGATGCCAGCTCCCTTCTCGTTATTGTGGTACTTCAATTTCACTTATTCTTTTGGTTATTTTTTTTTCTGATTGTGTTAAGTTGGTACAGTTTGAAGAAAGCAAGTAAAATCAGTTGATTGTGCTTATATAGTGATAGCTGACATTTGTTGACTTTGTAAGACCTATCGATTTTATTTTGGTGGTTGTGATTTAGTTGTAGACTTCGTTGTTTTGTTTTGTTTCAAGAAAGTAAGTGAAATCATATGATTGTGCTTGTGTGGTGATAGTTGGCATTTGTTGTTCACTTGCTTTTCAATGCCAGCTCCCTTCTCGTTACTGTGGCACTTCAATTTCACTTATTCTTTTGGTTTTTTTTTCTGATTTTGCTAAGTTGGTACAGTTTGAAGAAAGCAAGTAAAATCGGTTGATTGTGCTTGTGTAGTGATAGCTGACATTTGTTGACTTTGTAAGACCTATCAATTTTATTTTGGTGGTTGTGATTTAGTTGTAGACTTCGTTGTTTTGTTACCTCAACTGTAAGGTGGCTATGATATCTTGATGAATTGTTGAGGGCAGGGAAGTGTAGTTCCATTTTTGCTTAGATTTGCTGGTTTGGTTGGGAATGTCATGGATGAACTAGATGAGCTGTTGATTTAATTTTTTTATTTCGTGTTTGTTTTATACGACCATGTTAAATGCTTGTATACGACTATTTTGAATTGTCAATAATTTGTTACTTCTTGGCAATGGTTCCTAAGGAGGATGTTCGTATTCAGAGTTGAAGTTGCTAACTTTTGTAGATTCCTTTCCACAAGCACTATTTGCAGCAAAAGAAGTCATGTTTCTGTTAAAGATGCAAATGTTTGACTGTGTTCATTTTCCTATAACATAGATAGTCAAGCAGTGAGCCTGACAGCTTCATTGGAAATAACTATATTTTTCAAACACAACATTTTCGTGTTCCTCAAACCTATCTGCCAATCTTAGAGTGGGATTACATATATGCAACTATAGTTAAATTAATTATGTCGATTAAATTATTGCTAATCTGTTGTTCCCAGTTCAGAAAACCTCTTGGACTGGCTCTACAGAAACCTCTGGACTTGCAAAGTCCACTATAATAATAATTTACATCATGTGTGTTCTCTTTGTGGTAAATACCTCTTTCTACTGTTGTTGGTCAATCATCATCATGCCCTATCTTGGTGCAGTATTTTGCTTTCAAGCTTTCACTTGTGATTCTCTCTAATTAACTCCTACAGCAACAGGTATGTCCTTGAAAATAGTACTATTACTTTTTATGTGATTGATGGATAGCTCTACATTCTAAACTCCCATGCAGCTGTATAAACATGGCTTTTGGAACATCGCTTTTTTTGGACGACTATGGTTTTCCCGTCATCCTACTCATTAAGTGCTATATATCTAAAAAGGTAGGCATCCGAAAGATATTGCTGGAATATTTGTTACCTGAGAATGATGTTAGACACAGCTTACTATCCAACTGTTCTACCCATCGAAAATTGAAATATTTATAGTAGTGCAATTTGCATGTTTGTTTCTTCTGTGTTCTGAATTAAAATTAGTGCTGGTGATGAGAGCAGAATTATAAGTTGATTTTTTTTGCTACACCATACTTCAGAACATAGAAATAAGGTATGCCTAGGTGGATATGGAAACTTAGACAAACAAAATTCATCCTTTTTTTCTATGTTGACATATGTTTCAACTGAGTTTGAACCAGCACCTGGCAAATTTTTGTCCTTTTGGATGAGTAGATTCCACAGTGATAGTGCAACATGGCATAGGCGAATTGATTTTGTACGTCGTGGATTTGCTTAAGTGGATGGTTCGTTGAAGATCATATTCAAATTTGGCCATGTGTGGGACCAGAAGGAGATGGTCATTGTGCCTGCGCTCAAGCTCACAATCGTGCTGTAGTCATCAAACTCAGGTGTGTTGTCGTCCTCTAGTAACCACATTTCTTTCTTTGCTTCTGCTAATCCTAAATGAATGTTCTAGCTAAAGGCTATGGCCGCCATCTGATCCATAAATTATCAATTAATGGATATAAGAGCAGTGTAGATACAAGGTCTTTGCTTTTGCTGAATTAAATAATCTATTGCTTAAATTTTAGGTGCAGATCAATTTCGCAGGACCTTTCTATTCTATGTTCTAGCTGCAAGCTAAATGTTGGCATTGTAGTGCTGATTTCCAGCCTCTCTAATGCTGTCAAGTATATAGGGCGTTGCCCTTTAGGCATATGCATTGACGGTACTTAATAATTGTATTCGTAGACAAGCTACCCCTGATATTTCAGTTCATCGTCAATTAGTGGGAAAAATATGTATTCGGTTGTGGTGCTAGTACTATTTACAGAGAAAAATGTTGTGATAGTAAGAATTTCCCCTCAGCAGCAGTGCATTCATGCCGAGATGGATATGCACTTTTATATGCTCTTGACGAAATGATTATCCTCCACCATTTTCATCGTTTATTATACTAGAGTAAGAGTTAGTGCCCATCGTTCCAGTTATATGCATATGCAGGGCTATCACTTTGGATGTAAAACAAGAAATGATTGATGTTGCTCCTGGATTTCAAATTACTCTAATGTCAAAATCATATGCATATAACTGGAAAACTTCATCAATTTCTTGGCTTCGTTCGGAATGGCTGATGCGCATGATTAATTAAATTTTAATTATTACAAACTTAAAAAATAGATTTATTTGATTTTTTAAAGCAACTTCTATATAGAAAGTTTTCACATGAAACGTACCGTTTAACAGTTTAAAAAGCGTGCTAACGAAAACCGATGGGGTAGGCAAGCCTATAAGCTATTTAGAACGCAAGTTTGCACTTAATCTAGAAGTTATTTTTTTATCCCCGCAATTGCATTAGAAACTTTGTATTAAATTTAGAGTGAAGTGTACCAGTGGTCGTTAAACTTGTCACACTGTGTCATCTAGGTCCTTTTACTTTGAAAATGAAGATTTCAAGTCCAGAACTTATTCAAGTGTGTCACACTATGTCATCTATGTGGCACTGATGTGGCTGCCACCTCCCCTCCTCTCTCCCCCCCTCTCCCTCCTCTCTCTCCTCTACTACAGGAGGACGATGAGCCCTCTTCCCCAAAGCAGCGAAGAATCCCAAGGGAAAGAGGAGATTGTTATGCCTGGGCGGAAGCACGGGATTGGTTCTTGGTGGGCCATGGTGGTGCCGACGTTGGCATCGTCACCGATGGAGTTCTTGTTCTTGCGCCTGCCACCACGGAGAGACACGCTGCTTCGCGCGGTGGTGTCGCTTGCTGCCTCGTTGGTCGCGGGGGTGAGGTTGATGTCGCAGCGGTGGAACGTCGACGCACTCATGCCACTCCTTGCGATCCTCGAGTGTGTCCTCGACGACACGGCCAACCTCTACTTCCACGAGCTCTATGTTGTGCTCTTCCATGTCGAGTTGGTTGTCTCCATCTCCTCCGTCGGCTGCGCATGGCCGTTGCTATGGAACCCCGATCTTGCCACCTCCTTCTAGGACCTCGACGCCGAGCTCGCCGTCGTCCTCAATGTGCTGCATAGGCCGACCCCAAGTGTCCAAACCTATGGGGCAGGCTTTTCCCCTTGCGCTACGGTGGATCCGAAAGCCGCTCAGCACCGTTAGCCAGTTCAACATGACTCCACGCCTACCCTCAACTCAGTGCCTAGGAGAGGTTTTTGAGCTACACTACAAGCCCAAGCCCACGTTGGCTTATGGTAAGTACGAGAATGCCTCACAAGGGTTTTCCACGAACCAATCTTTAATTGCTATGGATGTGACCATCACACACCCACAACCTACCATTAAGTCATATTTTAGTTAAATAGTAAAGGCCAAAGCACCATGGCCAAATGTCTTGAGCTTGCGGCTCATCAAGTTATCAAGTTACAAAGTATAAAGTAGCTGGCACTATCTCCCACGCAGCCATCCCCTATCCCCCAAGCTTCCCCGCCACCTCAATTCTACCTAGGGCCCCAATACGCACTTGTGCCTGTCACCCCGCTATTCTCCAAAGAGCTGCAATGTTCCCCCTTCCCTCCCACGCCGCCGGCCAACTTGCTGTCGGCCCAACGTCTAACCCACCTCTCACTCTCCCTCCTCGCGCTTGCCTTTCCTCGCGCTGCAGCGGCCCTGGCTATGGCCTAGCTCGACTGGCTTCTCCGCCGCCCCTCTCAGCTTTGCTAACATGTGGGGTGTCGGCCTCCGGTTGTAGAAACCGGAAACCTCATATGTTTTCTTGTACTAATCCATGGATCAGTAGTTGGTACATACATACATAGCCAGTTTATAACATATGTTAAAAAAAACAAGACTAAAGGGTTATATACCTTCAATATGGCCGATAGGGCCCCACCCTACCAGATGAACAGCAGTGGAAACCAAAATAGTAGTAGGTCCAAGTGACATGCCCACAGGTAGTCGACTGGGGTCGCGACCTAGTTCTTGATAGCACTCTGATCGTCTGGTTAGGTATGTAGACATACTAGCAAGGTCTTCAGCTTCCTTCTCTGATGTATCCACAACTGGAGCAAGGATGAGTACTTACATACTCAGCAAGCCACCACGGAATGTAATGATATGCACATGTAACAAGGATGGCTATAGGTTTATTTGCGTAAAGCCAAAGTTTCAATAGTGTAATAATAGATTTCAATTGTATTTCATAAACTAATTTTCTGCACATCTCGTATTGTGGGTTAGAGCCTCATACAAGAGAGGGTAACCCACTCTGATCTATAATCCCGTATCCACGTGAGATCCTTTGGTATGAGAGTACCTCAACCGTACCCACTGAAGATTATTTGACACTGCATGCCAAGTGCCGCGGGCAGGAAACCCATGTGAATTCTATAAATCATCGGAGGAGTGCGGCTCCCTCTTAATTTCCATTTATTTTTCCACCCCCAGTTTTTATAAAACCAAAACTAATCCAAATGGACATAGCTCCTCCCATGACCGCGAGCACAACTATTCAAATAGTTTTCACTCTGTAGAGGTTGTACGCTGTACCCACACGCCATCACACTCTAACGCTTGGCCGGTCAAGGCATTTAGCATGAGTGCACCGACAAAGCCTTTACAATACATTCCTACTGGCAATATCCTAGCAGTGACCCCATGTGTTAGGGTAGGTGATGCTCTCCCTAGGGCGGGTCTCTGTTGGGTAGGTAACGACACATCCCGAACTCCTTACACCATTCGTCCAACCTGAGCACATCACCAAGTTCTTCGTAAATATGATGGTCCCAGCGTCCTGCAGACCCATCATATAAGGTATGTGAACCTATCTAGACTAGCCTTGCTAGGCCTAGCCTGCAAGACCTAGTCTGCCCATCGTCCTAGGTATACACCTGAAGTTCAGTAAATTAGTCAGCCATATCCGTCCCATTCCAGACATGTGGTCGTACAAGTAACTAGCCAGAGGTCGTAAAAGGAACCGGTCCTTACTTGGTTTGGGCATGCAGCTAAAGGCCTCCCACATCGGCCACTAACATTCCGCACACCCAAGTCCTATTTAGGAAGTTTAATTTTGTTCAAAAACAATCCAACCGGTTCATCAGTTGTTTAACTAGTCATCTCCCTGATGACTGTCCTGTCAAATTTTAGTAGGGATTAAGTGAATAAATCGACCAGATTCATCTAAGCATTGCTAAGCATGAATGTAGCATATAAATTAGTCCTATACAGTTTACAAGGGCTGATATTCAATTAATTGGCATGGAGTTATTTATAATGCGGTAGGAAATAGTTTACTAAGCAATGCATCATAATCATAATTTAAATTAAGGCATGCAATTCACAAACAAAACATTTTATAAATTGGGACCAATATGATCGTAGGGGTGTGATGACTTGCCTTGGTCATGGCGTCTTATTGATTAACTTGCTCTTTGGTCTGACTCCACCTTCAGCTCCTCAAATAGCGCCTTCATGATTGTCATGCTAGCGATATCGCCTAATTTCGCGTGAAGAACCAAATACAACAATCAATCAACACACACAGCTACAACTTAGTTCTATAGAGGAACTAGGCGGTGAACAACCCTATCCTGACATATGAAGCATGAAGCTAAGGTGCTCGTTATTTAATTTAAAAAGGCTAGGGTTTGGCTTTTTCTACCACTAGAAGGTTCCTACGGCAGGGCTACTGTTGAGGCTTTCCTAAAGGGTTGCTAACAGAACACAACAATTAGTGAAGTACATTCATGTGGTAATAACCATATTACTGATTATTCGAGTTGTAAAAGAACCTATCTTTTATAGGTTTACGATTGGAGGTTTAATTTGCCTTGCAATCTGGATGTACCATATGTACATGTGTGTTCAAGGTCTGACTGATTACGGAGCATTAGCAATTTGTAAGCTGAGCCATTTAGTGTTGTATTAATTAAATTAATTTGGGTGATTCGGATACAGGAGCTCTGTAATTATTTTATGCAAGCTTAAGCATGACCTATGTGTGTTCAGAGTTTATTTATAAACTTATGAATCGAAACACTATTTGGATAAATTTTATAAGTCATGGGTTCAATTATATATATAGGTATGAATTAATAATGGCACTTAGTATTCCCCATGTTTGAATTAATATTACAACCACACTTTACGTGGTCTTTATCTTGGTAAATCATATTGGAGATGATTATATGCATGCATAGTGTACATATATTTATCTATTAACATGTTGTGGGTGTTAACCATTTGGTAATTATTTATTTTATTATACACTATTGGGAATTAAGGTTTTCTCCATGCTTCATGTTACTGTCCCATGGTTGATATTTTAGGGTTATGAGAATTATTTTGTCTTGACTAAAATTTAGCTAAAAGCAATTTTTAGTATAGGAAGTAATTATCTAACTTGGTTTACTTGGCATAATGTGCATATAAAATATTTGTGAAACTCAACATTTCTGTTCCAGATTGTAGATCTTTAATTGACAAAAATTTAGAGACAAGTTTCGCTCGATTTGGACTTCATATAAATTAGTAATGAATTTCAAATATTAATTCATATTTCCCTTCAATGAAATAAAGTTTGAACAATTTTTATTTATTTTCAAAATTCTTTTCTTAAAGAAAAAGATTTGATTCAATGACAGGTGGGCCTATTGGTTTTAATTTCCACATGAATAATTTTTCTCAAGGGACAGGTAGCCAAGGTCAACTCTTGACCTGGTCAAGTTGACCCAGAATGGTGGCCCTGGGGCCCACTCGTCAGCGACACAGACCTTAAATGGAGTTTTAATTTAGTTTTTGTTAAACCGTGGGGTCTACAAGTGTTATTAACACACTAATCAGGTCATTAGTACTAATTAAAACATAGTGGGGCCCATATCGTCATCCTCACATCTTTTCTCCCTCCTCCTTTCCCCTCTCACTCTCGGTCTCTTCTCTCCCTCTCACGGCGCTCTCTCTCACACGCGCGGCTGAGCAAAGCGGCACTAGCTCAGTGAGTGGCTGCGGCTAGTGGTGCAGGTGGCCTTCGCGAAGGGCTTTCGGTGACTGGTTGGTGGTGGTGGCACACACGCGGAGGTCGATTCGGCCGAGCGCCGCGGCTAGGCGGTAGGGAGAAGGTCGGGTTGACGTTGAGCCCGGCGGAGGCAATGTGTTTCGACCGGCTTGGGGATTAGCAGAGCTTCTACACGAGGTGGGGGAAATTTCCCCGCAAAACTTGGTCCGGGCAAGCTCGCAGTGAGCTCGCCTCGGAGTCCATGGCGGCGGGGCGGTGACGCTCTGAGTGAGGCAACATGCGACACAATCGGAGGGGGCAAGCGGTGGCGGAGATACTAGGGAGTGAGAAGAGGTGGTGGGCGGAGTTTCTCACCTTGCAGTGGCTGGGAGGCGGCGCACCGTGGTTCACAGGCGGGGCGGGTTGAGGTAGTGGCACGGTTGTGCGCACGGTGGAGTCCGGCTCCGCGTGTTCCCAAGAGGTGCGGCCGTCACAGTGAAATCTCCTTCTTGGTTCCACTCCAGCGTGGCCCTAAGGTGGAGAGGCTGGTGAGGCTATGGTAGCGTGGTCCTGCTAGCGGTGAGGCTGACATGGGATCGGCGCGGTGGATGCACACGAGGTGAGCTTGGTGGTGTGGTGACGGGTTTGGCCAGGAGCCTTTTATAGGCGTGGCCCGCGTGAAATCGTGGTAGGACGGCACGGCAGTTCGAGGGTGGCCTTGTCGTCCATGCTCCTTTTGGTCCGGCGGTCCATAGCACTAATTGGTGTGGCGCATGCCTCGGACCGACGGGCGTGCCTCAGACTGGTGGGTTGTCTGCTGCCGTGGCGAGCAATGGTGTGCGCGAGTAGTGAGTGGTGATGGTGACGGGAGCATGCAGGCACTGGCCGAGGCAAGGATGGCATGGGCGTCATGGCAGGAGGCGGCAGAGGAGTGGTGTGGGGGTGGTGGTTGACTTCACGGCGTGTTGTAGGCGAGTATCATGTCCGCGACGCTTTCTGGGTACGGCGCCACGTCCTTTGGACCGGTGGTGCTTGGCGGTGTTAGCGTACGTGGAGCAAGCGCAGGGACGGCGGGAGTTGGTGGCCGAGGCGTCACGTTTGACAGGTGACGGCGACGGGGCGAGGGCGTGGGTACGCGCATGCGGGCTAGCCGGCGGGATTCACGGTGAGGCGTAGAGGTTTAGCGCAGCAGAGCAGGGCGTGGGGGCACGTATTCAGGTACGCGTGCATCGGGTCTTGTTGGGGGCAGGCGGTGATGGCCATGTGCCACTTGGCGCGGGGTCGGTCATTGCATCGAACAGATGGAGGACGGGCTTGCCGGCTCAGGTGTGGTCACGTCGAGGGCAGTTGGCGACGGCGATGGGTGCAGCAAGGCGCGGTGGTGAAGCCCAGGCGAACGGTGGTCATGGCAAGGTGGTGGCTGGGTTTGCCTCGGCCTTGCCCTGACAGCGTCGTAGCCTGACAGAGCGCCGCTCGGCCCGAATGGCACAGCGGTGCCGGCATGGCATTCTGTTGAACAATTGGCGAGCAGCGCGGTTGGAGGAGGCTGGCTAGGGCTTCAGGCACCAGATGGGCCAGAGGATTGATGGGCTGTGGTTGTGCTTAGCCGACTCGGAAGAGGAGTGAAAGGCCTGGTTGGCCTGGCTGCCTTGCCGTTTGGCTGGGCCAGGAAGGCAGCTCTATCTAGTGGGCTCGCAGTAGGCTGGCCTTGCTGAGCCGAATAGTTGTTGGGCCGACTTTATAGAGGGTTAGACTAGGGGGAGGGAAAGGGATTCAGCCCAGAGAATTTGAAATTTAAATTGTGATCTTCCTGTAAGTTATGAGTTTGGGAAGGATTCAAATTATTAAGAAATTTGAATTTTCAGATTTTTCTTTTGGAAAAGGAATCCTTTTATATCGATGGTTTATTGATTTCTACTTAGTCTTGTGATTTCCAAGCGAAATTTAACTCTTGTAATTAAATATGACATTATTTGTATTTACATAATGTTTGTTGTACCTTGGAGATTAATTTAATTTCCCTCCTCAAGGTATCTAACTTAATATACTGTTTGTGTACTTGCTTTCCATTGGTATTTAGATAATTTGGCAAGGGAATAAGGTTTTTATTCCTAGCCAAATTTACTCATGGTGAACTGGGTATGTTTTACGAGTTTACATATTAACTTGGCATTCTAATCGAGTGATTTCATGAGTTAGGTCCCTTTGGTTCCATTAATATTTGCACTCAATTTTATTTAAAAGTTTGGGTAAGATTCCATGTGTACTTTGTGGTTTGGAATCTAAATGAGTATTTGATTTCCGTTTATTTATTCTTGTTCCTTAAATTATTTGTCATTGCCGACTTAGTCTTGTAATTAATTTTTGGTCTGTCGGTTTGATGAGGACATCAAGACCATCGATACGTCCACACCTACGCTGCCGCTTACTTGCGCTTGTGCACGTCAGCTTAATTATCAGGTGAGTTCGTTTCTAAGTTTGTCTCCAACTTATGTAGACCATGGAGATCCACGCATGTTGTTGTTGCTCAGGAATGATGGAGGAGGTCAATAAGGAAAGGGAGGAGGTCAATAAGGAAAGGGATTCACGCAGGCTGGATTTGAACTGTAGGACAGCACCAACTTGTGACGGCCGCCACGACTTCATACGAACTCCGATTTGGGAGTTCTAGTACTTCACGGAAAGCTTATCAAGTCTACTTTCCAACAGATCTAGATTAATGCTCATATATTCTCAGAATTATTCGCAATTATTATTTTAGTGATGAGAGGTTTCTGTTTAAGATGCTGCGTCACCGTTTTTGGGATGAAGTCCCATGTATCAAGTTGGGTCCATTAAGGACACGTCCTAGGGTTGGAGAACGACCCTAACACCCCGGTGGTCATCCTCCCATCCTATTAATACCTTTAGAGCCGCCATAAATAGATTGGGTTTTGTTGGATTAAAGTTAGCGTTGCTACTTTACCGTGTAATCCCATGATAAGTTAGATCGCCAGTTTGCTCGTCTTCGGAACCCCATCGTTTTTTTCTCTTTGAGATAAACCTTCATCTTTATTTGCAAATTGAGTTGCTTGTTCATCTTGTTCTTGTTAGTTCTCAATTGATTACAGGAACAATTACCCTCGTGGTTGGACTGATCGTGCATCTGTCGAGATTGCAAACAACCTCTGGAGTTGGTGTAACGATTGCTAAGGCGCAACGTCTCTGGACGGTTGTAGTCGGATCGCCAACGTCGCTCCATCCAATCGACTTACCCTCTCATCGAAAGATTAGGACACCCACGTTCACATCACGGTCGGTCATCTATGCTATCGGCCAAGGCAAGTGAGAGCTGTTCAAGAGTTGGGGGCATATCTTTAGCTCGAGCAGCATCCGCACCCGAAATGTGAGTGAAGCTTTAAACAAAGAAGAAGAGCTACGAGTGGAACAGCTTCTTCTATTCCTTGTTGGCCTCCAGCTCCTTCTGTCCCTCAATCCTCTTCTTTGCCTTTTTATTATTATTATGCGTGGCATGCTCCCTGTTCGTATCTTAAGTGGGCAACCTTCTCTTGCAAACAATCCCTTCGTCGTTAACACCGGTAATGCCCCATCCCTTTAATACTCCCTTTGAGGAATTTTTCTCGTGTCCCCGTAGTGATAAGAGCACATTCTCTAACAGCTTTGAAGTTGAGGCAGCCATCCTCTTGCCAATCCTAAACAAAAGAAAGAAAAGCCCTACCCGCCTTCATTGGTTGAGTAAGGGGCATTTACCTATCAGTCCTAGTCCTAAGGCGCAATAGGAGCACTAAGCCCAATTACTGCTTTACTCCGTTAATTTAATTAGACCTCATTCTCCTAGTCCTATTCCTGATTGTTATTTCGGATTCTGTGCCTGGGTGGTATTATTCTTACTATTGATTCAACCTCTTCGGGCAAATGTTGTCACTTCATTTATTTGAAAAAAAGGGTCTAGAACTACAATGATCTGATACCTTCTTCCCTTGGTCTGGGTAGGTAGGTTATGTAGGCTACAACTGTTCATAGGTTGTTCGATCGCAAAAGGCCAAATAATCGATTACTGGTATGCCGGATATTGCCAGGAGGCCCTTCTCCCTATGTTTGACTCTTCCTAGATGGGTTCACACCTGTCGGTTCCGGTCAAAGAAAAAAGCTTTTTCACGGCATCCGTCCCATCACACCAATCTACGCCAAGATAAAGAATGCTGGATTGCTAGGAACAAACCCTGTGATTCAACGTTTTGCCTAGAATTGCCTTAAAAAAATGCACCCCATTAATTGATCCCTCTTTAGGGTACTACAAGTACATCCTCGACTATAGCACGAGTAGAGTCAAGTTCTCGTACTAACCTAAGAGCAGATATGCCAAAATATTTCCACGTTCAAGCAGCTAATCAGTAAACGACTTCTCCATAACAGTTTGAAGATTGGCTCGCAACGCAAGTATCGGCAAGAAAGGAGAGCAAGACTTCCTTTTCTAAAAGAAGAAAGAACTAGACTTCTATAAGAAGATTTTGATAATCGTAGATCGTGGAATATTCATCTATTTTATTAGGTAACTACTTTAGCTGCTCTCGAAACTGAACCATCGTGAATAGAACTAGCGCTTAAGGAAGAGTAGAATCTGTTAGAAGTCATATTCAATCACTCGGTCTTCTCCTTCCTAGTTTTTAGATAGCCCTGATTCTTTCTTGGATTTTAATACACTTAGCCGTGTACGTATCTTGGCTAAACTCGAACCTATAGTTGATCCATCCATACTCAGTAAAATCAAAAAGGTACTTGAAGACGACTTTGAATGGGAGGAGGTTTTATTTTTATCCCCCCTAACCTGATTTTGATGTCTTCTTCGTTCTCAGTCCTTATGGTCCATTGTAGGATGATTTTTCTAAGGCCTTGAATTCGTTGGCAAGGTGATCAGGGTCCTCTCCCTGGTCCTATCGAACCAGTGACTTCTCTCCTGGGATTGAATATGTTTTGCCTTTCCCCAATGGTTCCGCATTCCAATGTGGGTAGGATTCGCCAGGGATGAGTGGCTTATTTAGCCTATGCGAAGCATGAAGCATAAGAGAAGAGAACGAAGCGAGTGTAATACTTGTAGCAAATATAAATAGTGTCAAAGCCTACACTGGCTTAGCTCTGCAGATGTTTTCAGGACGAAGACGGTGATATGATACCACTCGCCAGTGATGATAAGATTCACTCATAGCATAGGTGGAAGATCCATTCAATTTTCTTTATAGATTTATTTGTTCAAAGAAAAGATGCCTAAAAATCATTCAGGGAACCTACTCTTGGTATCCTTTACCATATTCACTTTCCATATTCCCTTTCTTTAGTTCAGACGCTATTGTACCTCGGGAAAAAAAATTGCTATCAACGATTCCCACCCAACTCTGGAATGACTCTCCCCTCTGTCCCTTAACATATCAAAGGCCTCTTATCTGTCAACCACACCTTAATAGCTCAGACTTCCGAGCCTTGCTGGATGATGCAGAAGGGCCAACATCAGAGGATCAATTGAATAACCAACTCTCCCGCCCCGCTGCCGCTACTGCTCGAAAGCCAACAAATGCATTTGCTCATCCCAAGCATCACTTTCCACAAATAGTACCTAACGTGTGTCCTAGCCGCTGAGGGCACTCCACTTGGGGAGGCAGTTTTTGAATCTGATCTTTCTATCTGCCCATAAGAGCGGGACGGTGAATACCAGTAGGGGCAGGCCTAGAATTCCATGTACGCCTATTCCACGGACCCCCCCCCCCCCGGGTGAGGATTAGCTCCTATGATTTGCCGATGGTAGTAGGATTTCCTATCACATTGATAGAAGGGAAGGTCATCTACTAATACAATAGTTAAACAGAATAAGATTAGTTACGAGGACACATGCTAACTATTAGTAAAAAAAGCAATAGTTGGGGCCAAGTCGATGTGCTCTTATTTGGAATCTATAGCTTTTTGGCCGGGTAAGAAAAGGAAGTAGTAGTCTATCAGGCAGTCTAATTCGTCTTCTCTGAGCTCATGCAGTGAGGCATTAAGAAAGAGCAGCAGCGGCTTTGTCAAGCGAATAGAAAGAACTGCTCGTCAAGCAACGGATGGTCGATTGAAGGGATTGCTTCGGGCGGTGGTGTCCTTCAGACTAAACCTTGGGACTACCTGTGATCAATTTCAATAGCTTGAGCTCTAGAGACGAGACTTTTTATTCCTCATGCTGGATCTCAAGCTGGAAAGCTAGCTTCGACATCTGGTTATCATGGTTCTTTCTCCTCCTTTTCGATCACTTGCTCTCGTGCTTGCTACCGATGATTCACTTGTTTAACCTGACCTTGAGGAATCACTTCGCTCAGATGAAAGGCAAACGAGCTTTTCGGAAGGCTTGTCCTGCTGTTGGTTGCATCGCTCATGCTCCCTATTGAGGGATCACTCACTCTTCTCCCTCTAGTCGGTGCTCAAGGAAAAGCTAATTATAAACAATCTAAACCATTACCCCCCGGTTGTCTCGCTCGTGCTTCCCATGGTGAACCACTCACTGTCAAAGGAATTGGTCCAAAGCAAAGTCCTTCAATTTACTTTTCTAAATACTAGAAAAGAAAGTGCAAAGGCTAAATAGTGATCTCATGTTTGTATCAATCATTTGCTACTCGCATTGACTACTGGTCCTTATGATGAGTGAGTGGGGGTTGCTCAATTGACTATACTATTGGTGCACTCTATGCTATCTCCTTTATGAGTTTCTTCCTTTCTGGAAGTCACCACTACACTACTCCAGTGGAGAGTTACTATCGACATTCTCCATGTGCCACTTCTATATGGGAATGTGCTAGTAAGGAAAGCCGACGTTGAAGAAAGACAAGAACTACCCACCCTATTGACTAGTAAGGAAGCAAGTCCCTATAGAAGAGTTAAGCAATGACCAAAAGCAATTAACGTGCCAATAAGAGTTCCCTGACACGGACCATAAAATAGAAATACACTACTCCAGCAAATACAACTACGGAACTAGATAATCCTTTCTGAATGTTCTATAAACAATATCCTTTAGAAATGCAACTACTCTATGATACGAGGGTGCACCCAACCTTTACGGTGTAGAATCGAAGATATTCGTGAAACCTAACAAGTCTTGTGCGGCCAACCGTTGCATGTGCAACAACCTGCAGCATGGAGTTCGCCCAACCTCACGTTGTCCACTCAGCCAAGTCAAGCGGATTACAATCCTCACTACAATCATAGAGAGCTTGCAAGAACAATGGGAAGGAATGCACAATCTCAGAGATGATTCAGCCTGTGGCTAGAATACTCAAGAAAATGCATATAGCATATTGTATTTGGTTCTTAAAACAAAAAATGTGTCCCCTAACAGATGAGAATACTCCTAATATATAGGCAAGATGGAAACTGGACGTTTTACATGGCTCAAGGCCAGTTATGTTGCATAACACCCTAATTAAAGCAAATAAAGCTTTTGGTAGTTCCTGGTCGCCACATTAATTCATTCATAACTCAGCGCTTGGGTTGAATTCAGGGATGGGGCCAGATCCATTGGAAAGCTTATGAGATAAGCTTTCCAGGCTGTGTCTAAACATTTCAATCGGAGCTCAAGTACATCTTCTATGCATATTTTTCTCCCATCAGATCATTGGAAACCGAATGATATCATTGGCATTTATTGCATGGTTAATGACTTGGTGTTGCTCTTTTTGGGATTCTCCAATGTCTTCATACCTAAGAACAATTAAATTGTGGGCATTAGGTAGCAATAGATTCTCATAGGTAATCAGGAGTGAATTCACTTGTTGGTTGATTTGTTTAACACGGGCACGCGCTATTGGCCCTTGGAATTGATTTTGAGTATCTTAACCAACTGTAGGGGAAGAAAATGATAGTGGTGCTATGTTGCCCATATCATCCTCCCCCTCTTGAAAATGAGTTGTCCTCGACTTTGTGTTGAATGATCCAAAGAACGGGGACAAATCAGCTATGTTGAATGTAGTACTCACATTGTAGTCATCTCTAGGAAGTTCTATCTTGTACGCATTGTCATTGATTTTCTCAAGTACTTTAAATGGACCATTAGCACGTGGCATAAGCTTGGACTTGCGCTTCGCTGGAAAATGTTCTTTGCGTAGATGCACCCAAACTAAATCTCCTGGTTCAAAAAGCATGCTTCTCTGGAAAACGCTCTTTGCGTAGATACATCCAAACTAAATCTCCTGGTTCAAAAAGCATCTTCTTCCTTGTTTTGTTTGCCCTTTCAGCAAAATACCATGACTTCTTCTCTATAGCTTCTTTTGTCTTAGAATGTATGATTTTCACAAATTCAGCACGCTTGGTTGCCTCCATATTTGCTCTCTCTTGAAGTGGAAGTGGCAGCAAGTCAAGTGGTGTGATTGGTTTAAACCCATAAACCACTTCAAAGGGGCACAGTTGTGTTGTTGAATGAACTGCCCTGTTATATGCAAATTCCACATATGGAAGACAATCCTCCCACTCCTTCAAGTTCTTCTTATCATTGTTTGCAGCAACGTGGAGAGTGTGCGGTTCACCACCTCGGTTTGACCATCAGTTTGTGGGTGACAAGTTGTTGAAAACAACAACTTTATCCCAAGCTTGGCCCACATTGTCTTCCAAAAGTAGCTCATAAACTTAACATCGCGATCTGAAACAATGGTTCTTAGCACTGCATGCAATCGCACAATTTCCCTGAAAAACAGGTCAGCAACATGTGACGCATCGTCGCTCTTGTGACAAGGAATAAAGTGTGCCATTTTAGAGAATCTATCTACAATTACTAATATGGTATCTCTCCCACGTTTTGTCCTAGGCAATCCTAGAATAAAATCCATGCTAATATCCTCCCAAGGTGTACTAGGAACAGGAAGTGGAATGTACAAACCATGGGGATTAATTTTGGACTTAGCTTTATGACAGGTCATACATCGCTGCACAAATCATTCAACGTCTCATCGTATCTTTGACCAATAGAAGTGATCAAACAGCATAGCCAATGTCTTTTCCCTCCCAAAATGTCCCATTAGCCCACCAGCATGTGATTCCTGCAACAATAGTAAACGCACGGAGGAATCTAGAACACATAACTTGTTAGCAAAAAACAAGAACCCATCATCAATATGAAACTTGTCCCAACCTTTCCCTTCTTTGCATTTAGAGTATAGTTCAGTAAACTCTTTATTTGCAGCATACAAATTTTTCAAACATTCTAATCCTGGAACCTTAATTGACAGTTGAGATAAAAGTACAATCCTGCGAGACAAGGCATCAGCAACCACATTTTCTTTGCCATTCTTGTATTTCACAATGTATGGGAAAGATTCAATAAATTCAACCCATTTAGCATGTCTACGGTTCAGCTTAGCTTGCCCTCTCAAATATTTTAAAGCTTCATGATCAGAATGTATGATAAATTCTTTGAGCAAAAGATAATGTTGCCAAGTTTCCAGAACACGAACCAAAGCATACAATTCTTTATCATAAACAGAATAATTCAATTGTGCACCACCAAGTTTCTCACTAAAGTTTGCTACTGGTTTTCCCTCTTGCATCAAAACACCACCAATGCCCAAACCACTAGCATCACATTCAATTTCAAATGGTTTGTCAAAATCAAGCAAAACAATCAAAGGTACTTCAGTTAGACAGTTCTTAAGTTCTTGAAACGTTTTTCTTGTGACTTACCCCAAACAAATTCAATACTTTTCTTGGTGAGCTCGTTTAAAGGAGCAGCGATGGTGCTGAAATTCTTCATAAAGCATCGATAGAACCCAGCAAGCCCATGAAAGCTCCTTACTTGACTTACATTGACAGGTGTAGGCCAATTCTTGATTCATCCATTTCTACTCCCTGTGCAGAAACAACAAAGCCCAAAAAGACAACCTTGTTTGTGCAAAATGTGCACTTCTCCATGTTAGCATACAATTTTTCAGATCTAAGCACTTGCAGCACTTGTGCAATATGCTCAACATGCTCTTCTTTGGCACGACTGTATATCAGAATGTCATCAAAATATACCACAACAAATTTTCCAATGAAGGCCCTCAAAATATGATTCATTAGTCTCATGAATGTACTAAGTGCATTAGTTAAACCAAAAGGCATTACTAACCACTTATACAAGCCAAATTTTGTTTTGAATGCAGTTTTTCACTCATCGCCCTCTTTCATTCTGATTTGATGATACCCACTACGCAAGTCAATTTTAGAGAAAATAACAGCACTACTCAATTCATCAAGCATATCATCTAACCTAGGAATAGGATGACGATATCTAATTGTAATATTGTTAATTGCTCTACAATCGACACACATGCGCCATGTACCATCTTTCTTAGGAACTAGAATAATAGGAACTGCACAAGGGCTAAGGCTTTCATGTACATACCCTTTTTCAAGAAGTGCTTGCACTTGTCGCTATATTTCCTTTGTTTCTTCTTGATTGGTTCGATATGGCGGTCGGTTTGGAAGAGAAACTCCTGTGATAAGGTCGATTTGATGTTCAATGCCTCGAAGTGGGGGAAGACCAGCAGGTATCTCTTCTGGAAAAATATCATCAAACTCCTGCAAAACATTTGTGATATCACTCAGAAGAGTTGAGATGTCATTAGTAGAAAGCAACACGTCTTTGTACACAAGCACAAAATGAACACAATGTGAGTTTTCATGCACTTCTCTCAGTTCTGATTTAGTGGCTAACATAACTAATTTTTGTTTCTCACCCTTTTTATTCCCATTCTCATTTGGTTTGTGGCACTCACTCACAGAATTGGGTTTCTCAGTTTTGTTCTTCTCTTGCTCCCTAACACTTCCAACATTTACCTCATTCTTTTGCATTGTATCAGCATAAATTTGAGTAGGAGACATTGATCGAAGGACAAATTCTTTATTGTTCCACTTGAATGAGTATTGATTGGTGCGGCCATCATGTTGAATTGCACGATCAAATTGCCATGGTCGATCGAGTAGCAAATGACATACCGTCATTGGAACAACGTCACACTCTACTGTATCACAATACTCACCAATTTTGAAAAGCACCTTCACCATATGCTAAATCTTCACTTCTCCACAATCATTCAACCACTGCACATGGTATGGATGCGGGTGTCGCAGCTACTTCAATCCAAGTGTGGGAGCCATGGGCCCCGGGTACCTCATTACCAGCACATGGGCCACTCGGATAGAGGATGGGCCAGACCATGTAATTAGAGATAAGATAGCACCCGGCAGGCTGTGCCTTGTACAATAAGGAAACATAGCCTTAGTCGGATAGGATTCTATCTCTAAAAAGGAAGTCCCTTGGTCGTGTCCGACTGGGATCCTTACCATGTACCCCTGTCCCCTAGTATATAAAGGGAGGCAGGGCGCCCCATGAGGGGAGACAAGATCATTGATCGCAAAACCACCTCACAGGAATAACACCTCAACTGGACGTAGGGTATTACCTCACATCGAGGGCCTGAACCAGTATAATTCTCTTGTGTTCCTCTGCAATCCACCGAATTCCAGGTCACCGAGTAGCCCCATAGTATTATTGCCGGTGCAAAGCATCGACAGTTGGCGCGCCAGGTAGGGGGCCGGCGAATTCTTCATCAACAGATTCGATGGATCCCATCAACGGAGTCAAGGGCGACAAGTTCTCCAATGGAGACACCATCACCTTCGGGAGCCTTGATTTCGTCGCCGATCAACTCGGCAACCTTTCCTTGGCTGAGGCAGATCCGATCTTGTCAGCTGAGGAGCTAGCCGACATTGCGCCAGTCGGCCCCAGGGACGTCGCCATCTCCTTCGACGATCTACTACGACAGTCCCTCACATCGCCGGACATCGGGACAACTCTCTCCTTCAGCGTCCGACTCGCGCTAGGCCTTGAGCCAGCGCGGGTTAGGCCGAGAGGGGGAGAGATCGTCAATCTCCCGTACGGATCCGGCGACGCTGTGCATCTACAACCCGCGCAGCAGACCCGACCTCCAGCGATTCAGTTTGGACACGGTCATGAACCGTTTCAGATTGGATCTAGGGAGGTCGGAGTCGTCCTAACTCCGATAAACTACTCGGAGTCCGACACTAAGTCGGATGGTGGTTCGAGCATCAACTCGGACTCCACCTTGGCAAGCTTTCTCCTCCCCCGCGAGATCTTCATGGCTTCAACGCCACCTTCCGAGGTGCGCCGACTGCAAGAGGAGCAGCAAGAGGAAGCGCGCCGACTACAACAACAAGAGGAGGCCAACCGACAAGCTCGCAATGACGGGCTTAGACAGGCTGGGCGAGCCGCCCAGCAGCAGATCCTCCAAACAAAGTCGCGACCACGACGTCTTCGTCACACCCACAACAGAACGTGGTAGCCGCCGCAACTCCTGCTGGATACGCTCCAGCTTGGGCCGGATCATCAGGCCACACCAACTATCGCCAAGATCAAGGCGATGATTACTGCTGCCGCCTGCCAGCATCAAGAACAGTCAGGCAACACTCACATACCGACCCATCCGACGGGCTCTCCAGTGGCGGAGTCATCTGCATCAGCGCGGCGTCGGGCGGCCGGCTCTACCCGGCAGCACGAAGAGTCCCGCCAAACAACGCTCGGCAACACCAACTACGACAACCAGCGGCGTCACCAATACGACCGCCGACCCAATCAAGACCTCCGAATGCGATTACAACGCGATCTACGCCACACCCTAAGGGCCCAGCGCGAAGAACGCGAAGAAGATGAACGCCGCCGACTGGAGGACGAACACGAGCGCTTCGGTCTCCACTTCGAACGGCTACACCGCCAAAACCGAAGCCCGAGTCCTCACAATAACGAAGGCATTCCAGCCTTTACTCGGGAGTTACAGGACATCCGCTGGCCAGTCGGCTTTAAGCCTACCGGAATCGAAAAGTACGACGGCAAGACCAACCCAGAGTCCTGGCTCACCGTTTACGTCCTAGCAGTTCAAGCTGCTGGGGGCGACAGCAGAGCCATGGCTAACTACCTCCCAGTCGCATTAGCCGACTCGGCGAGGACATGGCTGACAGGCCTCCCAAGGCGGTCGATCGGTTCTTGGGGACAACTCAGGGAGCGGTTCATCGCTAACTTCCAGGGGACCTACGAGAGACCGGCTTCCGAGCACGACCTTTACCAGCTGCATCAGAAAAAGAACGAGTCTCTGCGTGAATTCATGAAAAGGTTTTCCGAGAAGCGTAATCAAATCCCAAGCATCAAAGACGAGGTCGTCATCGCCGCCTTCCGCAAGGGAGTAAAAGACGCCCCGCTTATCGCGAAGTTCACTCGGAAGCCACCATCCACTGTCCGGACTCTCTTCGACATGGCCAACAAATACGCCGACTCGGCCGAAGCCGTCGCTGAGGCCTTCGACGAGAAGAAGGAGCCCCGACAAAGAGACAACAAGGCGAAAGCCGACAACGAGCCACCCCAGAACAAGCCTGGCAGCCGCAAGCGGAAGTCGGACAACGAGGTGGCCAACATGGAGCGCAGTCGGTCGCGGCCCCAGCGGAACAACGACTATCAGAAAGTCATGAGCGGGCCTTGCCCCTTTCACCCCAAGGGCCGCCACGCGGCCAAGGACTGCCACATGCTCAAGAAGTTCGCCTCCGAGCAAGCTTCATCGTCTGGCGCCGACAAGGACAAGGACAAGCCAGACTCGGGTCTGGCTGATGATTTCCAGGACCCCCAAGCCGAACTCAACCACATCTTCGGGGGGCCACTCGCGTACGAATCCAAGCACAAGCAGAAGCTATCAGCGCGGGACATTAACACGGTCTCCACAGCCGACACCCCCCAATACCTGCGCTGGTCGGAAACGGCCATCACCTTCAATCGCGCAGATCACCCAGATCAGATTTCCCACCCGGGACGATATCCACTCGTCCTGGACCCGGTCGTCAGAAATATCAGGCTGAAGAAAACCCTCATCGACGGAGGCAGCGCGCTCAACATCCTGTTCGCCAAGACTTTGGACGAGATGAGAATTCCTCGTTCAGAGCTACGGCCGAGCACCGCGCCCTTCCATGGGATAATCCCCGGCTTGTCATCAACCCCACTCGGGCAGATAATCTTGCCGGTGACCTTCGGCGCGCGGGACAACTTCCGTACAGAAAACATCTCCTTCGAGGTCGCCGACTTCGAGACCGCGTATCACGCGATACTCGGACGACCGGCCCTCGCCAAATTCATGGCGATACCGCACTACACGTACATGGTGCTGAAGATGCCTGGGCCAGCAGGAGTCCTCTCCCTCCGCAGCGACGCTAAGCAAGCCTTCACCTGCGACAAGGAGAGCTGCGAGCTGGCTCAAACACAAGAAGCGGCAGTCGGGCGCAATAGCATCCGGCAAGCCACTACATCCGAAGTCGATCAAGATCCAGTTCCGGCGAAAAAAGCAGCGAAGTCGGGAATTTCAGCGGACTCTGACACGAAGAAGATCCCCCTGGACCCTTCCGACCCCTCCAAGACTGCCTTAGTCGGGACCGGACTCGACCCCAAATAGGAAGACGCGCTCGTCACCTTCCTCCAAGCCAACAAAGATATCTTCGCGTGGAAACCGTCCGACATGCCGGGCGTACCAAGGGAGGTGATCGAGCACGCCCTACACGTAAAGCCAGACGCCAAGCCGGTCAAGCAACGGCTGCGGCGCTTCGCTCAAGACCGCAAGGATGCTATCCGGGAGGAAATCACCAAGCTCCTCGCAGCCGGCTTCATCAAGGAAGTCTACCACCCGGACTGGCTGGCCAACCCAGTCCTGGTCCGGAAGAAAAATGGTAAATGGCGCATGTGCGTCGACTACACCGACCTCAACAAAGCGTGCCCCAAGGACCCATTTGGTCTTCCCAGGATAGATCAGGTGGTTGACTCCACGGCGGGGTGCGACCTACTCAGTTTTCTCGACTGTTACTCGGGATATCATCAAATTAGCTTGAGGGAACAAGACTGTTTAAAAACATCCTTCATCACGCCGTTTGGAGCGTATTGCTATATCACAATGCCGTTCGGTCTGAAAAACGCAGGCGCAACCTACCAAAGGGCTATTCAGCGGTGTCTGCACACTCAGATCGGGCACAACGTGGAAGCCTACGTCGACGATGTGGTGATCAAGTCCAAGTCCAGAAAAGACCTCATTGCCGATTTGGAAGAAACCTTCCAAAACCTTCTAAGATTCATGATGAAGTTGAACCCGGACAAGTGCGCCTTCGGGGTGCCGTCTGGGAAGTTACTCGGCTTCATCGTCTCGCGCCGCGGCATCGAGGCTAACCCGGAGAAAGTCAACGCCATCAAGAACATGGCGTCCCCGACCAACCTTAAAGACGTCCAGAAGCTAACTGGCTGCATGGCGGCACTCAGTCGGTTTATCTCCCGACTGGGCGAACGTGGCATGCCTTTCTTCAAGCTCCTCAAAAAGGCGGACACTTTTCAATGGACCCCGGAAGCCCAGCGAGCCTTCGAAGACTTCAAAGAATTCCTCACATCACCCCCCGTGCTGGCGTCACCCCTGCCCCAGGAACCACTAATGCTTTATCTGGCGGCAACAACACAGGTAGTCAGCACGGTGCTGGTAGTGGAGCGATCCGAACAGGGTCATCTTCAGAAAATACAACGGCCAATCTATTTTGTCAGCGAGGTCCTTGCCGACTCCAAAACAAGATACCCGTAGGTCCAGAAGCTGCTATACGGCCTACTCATCACAGTCCGAAAGCTGGTGCACTACTTTCAAGCACATCAAGTCACGGTGGTCACAGCGTTTCCACTCGGGATGTCCTTCATAATCGCGAGGCCACCGCCGATCGCAAATGGGCACTCGAGCTGATGGCGTTTGAACATCACCTTTCAGCCACGGACAGCTATCAATCTCAAGCTCTAGCCACTTCGTGGCCGAGTGGACAGAAGTTCAACTCCCAACACCAACAACAAAGCTGAGTACTGGACAATGTACTTCGACGGTTCCCTACGGATCGGCGGTGCCGGGGCTGGAGTCATACTGACATCCCCACTGGCGAAAAAGTTGAAGTACAGTACTTACAAATCCACTTCCGGCTTCCACAACGTCGCCGAGTACGAGGCTCTTGTTCACGGGCTCCGCATCGCCATATCACTCGGCATACGTCGACTGGTTTGTGCGCGGAGACTCCCAACTCGTGGTCAACCAAGTCATGAAAGACTGGACCTGTCTCGACGACACAATGGCGCATACTGTCAGGAGGTCCGCAAGTTGGAAAAAAGTTCGACGGGCTGGAAATCACACACGTCCTGCGTCAATACAACGACGCGGCAGATGAGCTGGCAAACATGGGATCCAAGCGAGAAGCGGTTCCGACTGGAATCTTTGTCGAGCAACTTATGGAGCCATCAGTCAAGAAGAAACCGGCACAAGAGCAGTCGGGAAGGCGTGCCTACCCCGACCACTGACGAAGTGCTGCACATATGTCAAGACTGGAGGGGTCCTATCTCAAATTCCTCCTGGAACGATGAACTCCCAGAAATCGCAGTCAAGCCGAGCAGATCAGCGTCGAAGCAAAAAGCTTCCTGCTAGTCGAAGAAGACCTGTACCGAAGGAGTGCATCCGGTGTCCTCATGCGTTGTGTCACCACCGAGGAAGGCAAGCAGATCCTGCATTCAATCCACTCGGGCATATGTGGCAACCACGCTGCATCCAGGACGTTAGTCGGAAAGGCTTACCGGCAGGGATTCTTCTGGCCCACAGCAGTCACAGACGCCAAAGACATCGTTCGCAAGTGCGAGGGTTGCCAGTTCTTCGCAAGACAGACAAATCTCCCCGCCCAGGAACTCCAGACTATCCCCATCTCCTGGCCATTCGCAGTATGGGGGCTTGACATGGTCGGGGCCATTCAAGAAAGGCGCCAGGAGGGTTCACGCATTTTCGTCGCAGTAGATAAATTCACCAAGTGGATTTGAGGCTAAACCGTCGCAACAATCACAGCGGCACGAGCAAAGGACTTCATCCTGAGTATACTGTACCGGTTTGGGGTCCCCAACCGCATCATAACCGACAACTGGCACTCAGTTCGCAGCGGGCCTATTCCAAGATTTCTGCGACGACTTCGGCATCAAGATCTACTATGCATCTGTGGCACATCCGCGGAGCAACGGGCAGGTTGAACGTGAGCCAACGGCATGGTCTTACAAGGCATCAAGGCCAGGATATACGACCGACTACAACCATATGCGGGTCGGTGGGTACAAGAACTACCCATCCGTTCTCTGGTCTCTTCAGAACCACGTTAGTCGGGTCAACAGGGCAATCCCCTTTCTTCCTGGTCTACGGTACGAGGCCATGCTACCGACAGAGATACAGTTCGGCTCTCCGCGAGTCCGGGCCTTACTCCGAAGACGACTCCAACAGCACACCCGACTGATGAATTAGATCAGCTGGAAGAAGCAAGAGACGCCGCAATCCAGTCGGCAAGGTATCTTCAAGGCCTGCGTCGCTACCATTTCAGTCGCAATGTCCGTGGCCGCGCCTTTTTGGTCGGGGATCTCGTTCTAAGGAAGATACAAACCACCAAGGACAGGCACAAACTATCCCCCATCTGGGAAGGGCCGTTCATTATAGCCGAGGTCACGCGGCCAGGCGCCTACCGACTGAAGACCAAGACGGCGTCCTCATCAACCAACCATGGAACATAATAGAACAGCTACGTCCTTTCTATACCTGAGTTTTACATTTTCCATGTGTACAGTTTTTCCTGACTCACTACGCCGCTTTTTTCCAACCGAGTAGTGAGTCGGGGGCTGCATGTATATATGTGTTCTGTCAATAACAATACAAGCTTATTTCACCCCGGTTATGAAGGCTTGCCACGACGCTGATGCGTTCGCCCGAGTATAGCATCTTACCCGAACGTTTTTTATCAAGTTCCATCGAACTAACTCGGTGCATGCTACATGGTCGGGTAAAGCTAATGACAACCGATAATAAGCTTGGCGGCACGACACATATATTTACACATGATCCACATGTATAAAATATATATATACCGACTACAAAATGTATTGCCTTAAGACCCAGGTCTCGGGTAATCGCTTCAGCAGTCGGCTTCGCCTGGGAGATCAGCTCCAGCGCTTCCTCGGGCGTCGTCTCCTCGGAAAATCCCTCCCTGATGGCCTCAATGTCCCCCTCGGGTAGATGGACTTGGTCATTGCTAGGGTCTGGGCCACGCCGGCGGCAACCCGCTCGTCTGAGTACCTTTTCAGGGCACTCGGCGCGTCCTCGAGACGCCCCATTATTTGAGGAATTCTGCTACAGCTGGTCCTTACCTCTGGGCGGGGATCTACAAGGTCAAGGAGCCCTTTCACGGACCCGACGAGGGCCTCCCGTGACTCCCTGATTAAACCTTATCTCCTCCGTGTAGAACCGGTACTGGGCCTGGACGTTGGCTCTCATGCCTGCCCAGATCGGCCGGCAAGTAAGCTTGTCAGATTCGGCTACACGCACGGTGACTAATGTATTGGCTAGATCACAGTCGGGTTGAGGATCACTTTCGTAGTCGGCCCTCCACCCGGGCCACGGTCTTCTTCCAGTTCGGCCTTCTCCTTACCGAGCTTGACGACGGCCCTTCTCCAACTCGGACTTCTCCCGGTCAAGCTCGGTGTTGGCCTTTGTCAGGTCGGCCTTGACCCTTTCAAGCTCGGCCTTGGCTTCTTCGGCCTCCTTCAGCTGCGACTCCCTCTCCGCTCGGGGTCTTTAAACCTCCGCTTCGAGGTTCTGCACCACAGATTAGCCAAAAGCTCAATCGTGCAGTCATGACACCACCGAGCAGTCAGGATCGACATCAGCTGGAGGAATACAACAACGGTCGCCAGTCGGCAAAGGCATACTCTGCGAGGATTTTACATCTGATCTTCCCTGCCTAAGGTCCATGTCTCTGCCTGAGCTGATCAGCGCCCTCTTATGCAGCCAGGCCTCCCTCCTCGTGTTGACGCGCCTCATCTCGGCGTTACCATGCCGGAGCTGTTTGCAATTCCGTAAGATGGGGAGCCATCTCGACCAGGATCTCCGTTATCGCCTCGTTGCGGTCAAGCGAGCTTCTGCTCGCACAAGGACACAAACCGAAGACAGAGTCAAACGATCAAGACAAGAAGATTGCTGGAAGCTTCACTACAAGAATCAGCCGTGACGCCCTGGGACCCGTTTGATGGCGGCACGAAGCAGGCTCTCTGCGCTATTTCCTCGCGACGACTTCATCGAGCCTGAAGTTTTCATAGTGGCCGTCGCGAGTGGGAACACGTGAAGGTCCGGGGCAATCACACGTGGGGGAGCTTCGATACGAGGCAAATGGGGGATCTCGGTGGCGGCCGGCAACGGGCGACGATGGCGATGACGATAAACGCCATGATGGCGACGGGGTCCTGGCCTCGGCACCCTTCCCTCCCCCTACAACATCGGGGATTCGGCTCGGGGGATCCGTCCCAGACTTTCCGCGACGTAGTGTGCCTCGGGGGCTGGGGCCTCAGTTTCAACAGACGCACCTCACGGTCGAGTGGTCGGTAGTGCGCCCTGTAGTCGGAGCCACCTCGGTCCCCAGCGAACCGGGCTGGCCATGCGGCTCAGCAGGTGTGTTGCGCTGCCGCTGGTCGGCTGGGGCGGATTCATCAAGCGGAGCGGATGGGTCAAACCTTTTTGAGGTGTCGATATCGGCCCGCTTCCTGCACAAACGAAGCAAGATACAATCAGGACTCTTGTATTTTAACATACAAGACTACAAAAGGCTCGGAGTAGTGCACCTCTTGGAAAAACTTCAGCTTCCTGCCAGCTTGCCCGCTCCCCCCGACGAAGCGCATCGGCACTCTGACTCGCGGTCGGCATCGTCGACGGCGGGAGGCATATCCGGCCTGAGTCGGCTCTGACTCTGGTATGGTTGGTTCGGGTCCTTTGCCCCCAATCGGCCTCTGCTCTGGTTGGCCCCTTGGCGGCGTGTTGCGAGTACGACAACGTCGAGCCCAGCCTGCTGCTCTCAGCTTGGGACTAGACCGCGTGGCGTTTGTGGCAGCGGTGTCCTTTAGTCTTCAAACTACCACTAAACACGTGGCGCGCGCTGTCATGGCCCCTCGCCCGATATAAAATCGGCTTCTCCCGCTCTTGGAGTCGGGTTGGGCATCAGAGGACTCCTCGGCCCTTACCTCGACGACCGCAGACAATGGACGAGAGTCTTCAAATTCCAAAAATTAGCCACTACAGCAAGTTGTGATAAGAATACCTCACGCAAGGTTGAACAATCACCGTTCCATCAGGCGTTCACCACAGAAGAAAGTAGAAGGTTACCTTGGTCCGCGGCCGGATGAAGCTTATAGGACAACTCGGCGGTTATCATCTTGTGGGCAACGACCCCTTCAGAGAAGTAGCCCAAACAAGGTATCGGTCACTGCCCCGCTTGTCCGCCGTCTCGCTGCCACGCCGGTCTGGGATCGTGTTTACCTTTTGAAGGCCCTTTAGCCGAAGCGCTTCTCAGCTTCAGCAGCTGGACGCGCCCGTCAGGAAACGACGAGCCACCAGGGCCCTGTCAAGCCGGCCCTCTTGAGGTCATCTATCTTCCGTCAGCAATATATGTGCCTGGCCCAGTTTTTCTTCAAAGGTTGGCTCCGAGGACAGCTTGGCAACACGCTGCTTGGCGTGCGTACCAGTAAACGGGCGCAAGGAAGGAGCCTAATTGGCGCAGTAAAACCACTCTTGTGCCAGCCCTTCAGAGAAGATTTCAAGGGCAAATCGATATATGTTTCTTTCCATCACTCCTTAGTTGAAGACCAGCCCCCCAATCACACTGATGTTACTCTTGGAAGGCTGGGGCTTGACATGGAAAAGTGTCGGAAGAGGATGAAATGGGGCTCAGACACCCAGAAACTCGGCAAAGGGTAACGAATATGGAGATCTGAAGGATCGAGTTGGGATTTTAAATGCACCCAACTCCAGCCTCGTAGAATCAGGATGCGGCGGAAGAAATCAGACGACGGAAGACACAAGCCCGGGTCAAAAGAAAGAGGCGAAACTACCGTTTCAACCAGGCCACGGGGTTGGGGCTCGACTCATCCTCGCCGACCGCCACGGATACTTCTTGGCTGGGCAACTTCAGCTCGCTCTCCAGCCGTCTCAGCTTCAAGCCGAGCCGCAATCCGAGATCGGCCAAGAACTCCTGGCGCACGGGCCGCAGGATTTCGTCGCCTTCGGCATGATGGAGGTGTTGGGATTTGGGGGAAAAACAAATCGGGGGCTTGGAATAAACGAAGAGGATTGAAATCGCCCGACGTCCGGGTGGGGAACAGCTGCTGCTGTACCCTTCGCCGGGCGGGAGGGCGAAAAGCAGGCGCGAAGGTGGAGACGAAGAGATTGGCTGCTTTGGGAATGCGATGGAATCTTTTTTCTCTCTCCCCATCCTTTTATAACCTGAAGCCGACTAGATGGGCCCAGGCTGATAGTTGGTATTGGGCGACAAGATATGAGTTCTACAGTCGCATGCTCCATGAGGGCCGCCCGCGGCAGGCTGAGTTGAAACTAAGCGCTGGTGCTACCACCAGGAGCGATGAGGTAAACTTTCTTTCTTCGATATGTCTTCATGAGGCCTTATTGGCTAAACATATGTTTGGTTAATTAGTATCTCTTATCATCCACCAGGTCTAGAGGATATATCTTACAAGGATCACAAGCTGGTCCTTCATTAAAATTGAGGATGCCGGTATCTTCTCTCGGGAACTGACCACGTAATGGATTTATTTTCATAAAGTGGTTACTCGGCCTACATGCCAAATGGCCATCAGTTGCATGGAGCAACATTTATTCCACGCCGTATGACGGCTGAAGAGTCTAATTTTCGAGTTAGTGCACTACTCAGGAGAGACTATAATAATCTATTCCCCATGATGCGGAAGAGTCTAGCTTTTGAGTGGGACGCCCCACTATCGGAAAGACTATAACTTCATATTCGACGACATAAAGTCGAGAGTCTATATACGAGTAGACTCCTACTCGGCAAGACTATAAAATTATATTCCGGTTTGACATGATACCGAAGAGTCTCATATACCAGTATAATCTACTCGGGAAGACTTTCAGGTTAAAGATCTTTGACTTTATGTTTAATTGTCTCCTCACAATTAAGCACAAAGTCGGGGGCTACACCTAATAGGTGCGCCTATTGCGGCGCACGCTATTCAGGTCATATATATACATGAAGCCCTTCATAGCCTCCGTTGCCAGCTGACATGAAGCAGCAGACCGGGAAGATTACTCGGACAAAGAGTAACTCGGGAGCATCGCACTCGGTAACCTTCACCGTGGAGGATGAGCACTCGGCCATCAGCTGTGACTCAACTATGAAGGTCTCAGGGCTACTGTGGGAGCCATGGGAACCCGGGTACCTCATTACCAGCATGGGCACTCGGATAGAGGATGGGCCAGATCATGTATTAGAGATACGATAGCACCCGGCAGGCTGTGCCTTGTACAATAAGGAAATATAGCCTTAGTCGGATAGGATTCTATCTCTAATAAGGAAATCCCTTGGTCGTATCCGACTGGGTATCCTTACCATGTACCTGTCCCCTAGTATATAAGGGGAGGCAGGCGCCCCATGAGGGGAGATCAGATCATTGATCGCAAATCCACTTCAGGGAATAAAACTCAACCTGGGACGTTAGGGTATTAGACCTCGCCATCGAGGGCGCTGAACAGTATAAATTTTCTCGTGTTCCTCTGCAATCCACCGAATTCCAGGTCGCCGAGTAGCCCCATAGTATTATTGCCGGTGCAAAGCATCGACAGGAGCCGACTACAAAGTATAGTCTCTGCCACTGACAATGATCTTAACAATCCATTAAGTACTTTGTCTGCAGTTTGCCTGACAGTTTACTTGTTAATGGTGAACCTAGGTAGCTGCTAGAGCTAATGCCCAAATCCAATTCCAGGCTTTTGCAGAGGAGATAAAGGTCGTCAAGGAATCACGGGAGGTCCTTGCCGAATCCGTGAAAGGGCTCCTTGACTGTGATGGATCTCGTCATGTGGGAACGCAGCTCCAACACAGTGTCTCAGGTGCAGGGCGCCTTAACGAGCACCGAGTATCCTGAAGAGGTACTCGGATAAGCGTACTGTTGTCGGTGTGGCCCAAACCCTAGTGATGACCAAGTTCATCTACCCCAGGGCAAACATTGAAGCCATCGGAGAGGGATTCGCCGAGGAGACAACACCTGAGGAGGCGTTGGAGCTAATAGCCAAGGCGAGGCCAACTGCAGAGGTGATCACCCGAGACCTGGGTATGTAAAAACAGTCCATCATGCAATCGGTGTATATGAATTTTTGTAAAGACATGTGTAAATACATGTGCAATGCTGCAAGCTCTGATTATTACTTTTGTCATTAGCTTTACCGACTATATGATCTGCGCCGAGTTGGTTTATAGAAACATATAAAATCGTTTCACCGCGCAGAAAGCTGTACTCAGGCAGACATAAAAAGTCATTGCAAACTTCATAACTTAAGTAAAGCAGGCCGCGTATATTAATTGACAAAGCACATGTAATCATGCAGCCCCGATCACTACTCGGGTTGGAAAGCGGCGTAGTGAGTCAGGAAATCTGTACATATGGAAAAGTTAAACTCAAAAAAGTATAGAAAGGACGTAGCTGTTCTATTATTCCATGAGTTGCTTGATAAGGGCGCCGTCTTTGGGTCTTCAGTTCGGTAGGTTTTGACGCGCCTGGCGCGGTGAAAATTTTCTGAATTCCTGGCCGCGTACCCCTCATCTATAATGAACGACCCTTCCCATATTGGGGATAGTTTATGCCTATCTTTGGTGGTTTGTATTTTTCTCAAGACAAGATTGCCGACCAAAAAGACGCGGCCACGGACATTGCGATTGTGGTAGCGATGCAGGCCTTGAAGATACCTTGCCGACTGGATTATTGCGATGTCCTTGCTTCTTCCAACTGATCTAGTTCCGACCAATCGGGTATTATTTGAGGTGTTCTTCTGAGTAAGCCCGAACTCACGGAGAGCCGAACTCTAACTCGGTTGACTGAGCATGGCCGGCGGCACCGTAAACTAGAAAGAAAGGGGATTGCTCTGTTGCCTGAGTAACCGTGGTTCTAAGAGACCAGAGAACAGATAGGAGCTCTTGTACCCACCAGCTCGCATATGGTTGTAGTCGGTCGAATATCTTGGCCCTTGATACCTTGTAAATCATACCATTGGTGCATTCAACCTGCCATTGCTCCGCGGGTGTGCCCAGACGCATAGGCAGTTCTTGATGCGAGTCGTCACAGAAATCTTGAACACGCGCTCGCCGAACTGAGTACCGTTGTCGTGATGATCATTAGGGACCTCGGCCAAATCAGATATAATATAACTCATGATGAAGTCCTTTGCTCGTGCCGCTGTTATGGTAGCAACGGGTTTTGCCTCAATCCACTTCGTGAATTTATCCACTGCGACGAACAAGTGTGTGAACCCTCCTGGCGCTTTCTTGAAAGGCCGACATGTCAAGCCTCCATACTGCAAAGGGCCAAGAGATTGGGATTATTTGGAGTTCTTGAGTTGGGAGATTGATTTGTCTTGCGTAGAACTGGCAACCCTCGCATATGCGAACAATGCCTTTAGCGTCTATTACTGCTGTTGGCCAGAAAAATCCCTGCCGGTAAGCCTTTCCGACTAACGTCCTGGATACGGCATGGTTGCCACATATGCCCGAGTGGGATCGTTACAGAATCTGCTTGCGCCTCCTCGGTGGTGAACGCGCATGAGGACACCGGATGCACTTCTTGGTACAGGTATTCTCCGACGACTAGGAAACTCTTGCTTCGACGTTTGATCTGTTCGATACTGCGATCTTTTGGGGTTCACGTCCAGGAGGAGTTTGAGAATGGAGTCCCGCCAGTCTTGCATATGTTCAGTCTCAGTACTTCGTCTGTTTGCCAGGGTAGGTTCGCCTCCGACTGCTCTGGCACTGGTTTTCTTCTTACTGATGGCTCCATAAGTTGCTCTGCAAAGATCCCTGTCGGGACCGTTTCTTCTCGTTAGATCCATGTTGGCCATTCGTCTGCAGCATCAGTTGTATTAACGTAGGACAATATGTTTATCTCCAGCCGTCGAAGCTTGTTTTCTAGCTTCCGGACTCCTGACAGTATACACATTATGTCGTCAAGGCATGTAGTCTTTGCATGACTGATTGACCAGAGTTGAGAATCTGCCTCGCACAGCCAGTCGGTGGATGTGCCGAGTGATATAACAATGGGGAGCCCCATGACAAGTGCCTCATCTGGCGACGTTGTGAGAAGCCAAGGAAGTGGATTGGAGAATGTACTTGAGTTTTTCGCCGGTAGGGGACGTCAGTACACGTCAGCCCTGGAGCCAGCGATCCGTAGAGAACCGTCGAAGTACATTGTCAGTACTCTAGCTTCGCTGTTGATGTAGGCATTTGATTCTGTCCACTCGCCCGAGTCCTAGAGCTTGTGATTTGATAGCTGTCCGATGGTTGAGGTGATGTCGAAACGCCATCAACTCGACGCCATTTAGGTGATTCGGTTCGGTGGCCTCGCGATTATCCAGGACATCCCCGTAGTGGATAGATATGACACCGTTGACTTGATGTGCTTGGGAAATAATACAACTCAGCTTCCGGACAGTGATGAGTAGGCACGTACAGCAGCTTCTGGACCTGCGGATATTCATCTTTAAGTCGGCAAGCACCTCGCTGACAAAGTAGATTGGCCGTTGCTGAATTTCTGTATGTGTCCTTGTTCGGATCTCAACCACTGCACCTGTCTGACTACTGAGTAGTTAGCGTAGATACAGCATTAAGGGTTCTTGGGGCATTGGTGACGCTAACACGGGTGGTGATGTGAGAAATTTTTTTGGAAGTCTCTGAAGGCTTGCTGCGCTAATCAGGAGTCCATTGGGAAAATTGTCTGCTTCTTCAATAGCTTGAAAAAGGGCATGCCGCGTTCGCCTAGTCAGGAAACAAACCGACTGAGTGCCGCATGCGCTGTCAGCTTTCTGGACGTCTTCTGGCTAGTCGGGGTGCCATGTTAGATTCGTTGGACTTTCTTGGGTTGGCCTCGATGCCGCGATGCGAGAGAAGATGAAGCTGAGTAGCTTGCCGGATGGCAACCGAAGGCACACTTTTCTGGTTCAATCTTATCTTGATCTTCGAAGATTTTGGAAGGTTGTCTTCCAGGTCAGCGATGAGGTCTTCTTTGGACTTGGTCCTTGATCACCACGTCATCGACGTAGGCCTCTACACATTGCAACCCGATCTGAGTGTGTAGACACCGCTGAACGGCCCGTTGTATACATTGCTCCAACGTTTTCAAACACCGACGGTATGGTGATGTAGCAGTACTCTCCAAACGGCGTGATAAAGACGTCTTTAGGTAGTCCTCCTTCCATTGAGGCTGATTTGGTGGTATGAGTAACACATCGAGAAAGCTGAGAAGTTCGCACTTTGCATTGAATCACCACCCGTGATCTATTTTGGGTAGACCAAATGGATCTTGAGGCACGCTTGTTGAGATCGGTTGTGAGTCAATGCAGCATGACATTTACTTTTTCTATCCGGACGCAGGACTGGGTTTACTAGCCAATCCGGGTGATAGACCTTTTGATGAAGCCGGCTGCAAGAAGCTTAGTTATCTCCTCCGGATAGCATCTTCAAATCTTGGGCGAAGGCCATAGCGTTGCTTGATTGGCTTGGCGTCTGTCTTGAACGTTGAGGGCGTGCTCGATCACCTCCCTTGGTACGCCCGGCATGTCGGACGGTTTCCATACGAAGATTCACCCTGTTGTTTGGCTGGATGAAGGTGACGAGCGTGTTTTACCTATTTGGGGTCGAGTCGGTCCGACTAGAGCAGTCTTTGACGGGTCGGAAGGGTCAAGGGATTTCTTCGTGTCAGAGTCCACTGAAATTCTCGGTCATGACTTTGCTGGCTTTTTTGGCGGAACTTGATATCATCCTCGACTTCAGTTGTGGCGTTGCCGAACACTGTTGCGTCGACTGCTGCTCTTGTGATTGAGTCAACTCGCAGCTTCTCCTTGTCGTAGGTGAAGGCTTGCTTAACATGCTGGCGGAGGAGAGGACCTCCGTGCTGGCAGGCATTTTGAGCACCATGTAGGTATAGTGCGGTATCGCCATGAATTTGGCGAGCGCCGGTCGTCCGAGTATCGCGTGGTACGCGGTCTCAAAGTCAGCGACCTTGAAGCGGATGTTTTCTGTGCGGAAGTTGTCCCGCGTGCCAAAAGTGACCGGCAAGGTTATCTGCCCGAGGGGTGTTGAAGACACGGCCGGGAATTATCCTGTGGAAGGGCAGTACTCGGCTGCAGTTCTGAACGAGGGATTTTCATCTCATCCAGAGTCTTGGCGAAGAGGATATTGAGCGCGCTGCCTTCGTCTATGAGGGCCTTCTTTAGCTTGATATTCTTGACGACCGGGTCCAGGACGAGTGGGTAGTGCCCGGATGTGAGACCCGGTCAGGGTGATCTGCGCGGTCGAAGGTGATGGGTGTTTCTGACCAACGCAAATATTGGGGGCGTCTGTTGTAGAGACCGCGTTGACGTCACGTGCTGTTAGCTTATGCTTCCGCTTGGACTCATACACAGATGGCCCTCCGAAGATGTGGTTAAGCTCGGCTTGGGGATCCTAAAAATCGTCGGCCTGGCCCGAGTCTGGCTTGTCTTTGTCCTTGTCGGTGCCAGATGATGAAGCCTGCTCGGAAGCAAACTTCTTGAGCATGAAGTAGTCTTTAGCCGCATGCTTGCCCTTGGGGTGAAAGGGGCAAGGCCCATTCATGACTTTCTGGTAGTCATTGTTCCGTGGGGGCCACGACCGAGTGCACTCCACATTGGCCACCTCGTTGTCCAACTTCCACTTGCGGCTGCCGGGCTTGTTCTGTGGTGGCTTGTTGTCAGCTTTTGCCTTTTGGTCTTTTTGCCGGGACTCTTTCTTCTCATCGAGGGCCTCTGTGACCGCCTCGGCCGAGTCAGTGTATTTATTTGCCATATCAAAGAGAGCCCTGACAGTAGCTGGAGGCTTCCGAGTGAATTTCACGATGAACGGGGTGTCTTTTACTCCCTTGCGGAAGGCGGTGATGACTACCTCGTCCTTGATCATTGGGATTTGGTTGCGCTTCTCGGAGAACCTCTTGATAAATTCGTGCAGAGACTCGTTCTTCCTCTGGTGCAGTTGCTATAAATCGTGCTCGGAAGACGGCCTCTTGTAGGTCCCCTGGAAGTTAGCGATGAACCGCTCCCTGAGTTCTCCCCAGGAACCGATCGACCGTCTCGGGAGCCCTGTTAGCCATGTCCTTGCTGAGTCGGCCAGGGCGACCGAGAGGTAGTTAGCCATGGCTTTGTGGTCGCCTCCGGCAGCTCGGATAGCCAGAGTATATACAGTGAGCCAGAATTCGGGGTTGGTTTTGCCGTCGTATTTCTCAATCCCCGTAGGCTTGAAGCCCAACGGCTAGTCGACGTCCTATAGCTCGTGGGTGAAAGCTGGAACGCCTTCATCTTCGTGAGGGCTCCGGCTCCGATCGCGGCGGTTGAACGGCTCATGGTGAAGGCCGAAGCCCTCATGCTCGTCCTCCAGTCGACAGCGCTCGTCCTCTTCGCGTTGACGGCACCGGGCATTAATGTCTTGTCGGAGGTCATGTTGTAGACGAACTCGGAGGTCCTGGTTGAACCGGCGATCATTCTGGTGACGCCGTCGATTGTTGTTGTTGGTGTTGCCGAGTGATGTTTGCCGCGACTCCTCGTGTGGCTGACTTGAGCCGGCCGCCCGACGTCGTGCTAATGTAGATAAGCCTACTGCCGGAGAACCCGACGGGTTGGTCGCCCGATTGCTGGTGCTGCTGACAAGCCGCAGCTGTAATCATCGCCTTGATCTTGGTGATAGTCGAGGTGGCCTAGTGATCAGGCCCGAGCTGGAGTGTGTCCAACAGGGTTGCAGCGGCCACGACATTCTGTTGTGGCGTGACGAAGACGTCATGATCGCCGACTTTAGTCTGGAGGATCTGTTGTTGAGCGGTTCGCCCGGCCCTGCGTAGCTCGTTGTTGCGAGCCTCTCATTCAGCCTCCTCCTGTTGCCGTAGTCGGCTGGCCTCCTCCTGTCGCTCCTCTTGTACTCAGCGCACCTCCGGCAGGGGGGTTGATGCCATGAAAATCTCACGAGGCAGAAAGAAACTTGCCAGACTGGTGTCCGAACTAGTGTCCAAAGCATTGTCCGACTTGGAGTCGGAATCCGAGTAGTTGATCGGAGTAAGGACGACTCCGACCTCCCTAGATCCAATCTGGAGTGGCTCGGAGCTACGTCCAAACTGAAGCCTAGAGGATTGGGTCAGCCGCGTGGGATGTAGATCCGCGGCGTCGCCGGGTCTGCAAGGGAGATTGATGATCTCTCCCCCCCTAGCCCGACCCGGGCAGGCTCGAGGCCAAGCACGAGTCGGACGCCGAAGGAGAGAGTTGTCCCGAGACCCAGCAAGGTGGTAGATCGCCGTAGCAAATCGACGAGGGTGGCTGCAGTGTCCTGTGAGCCGACTGGCGCGAAGTCGGCTGGTTCCTTGGCCGGTTGGATTGGATCTGCGTCAGCTAAGGTGAGATTGTCAAACATGTCGGCGACGAAGTCGAGGCTTCCGAATGTCATTGTGTCTCCAGGGGAGAATTTGTCGCCATCGACTCTGGTTGCTGGATCCATCGAGCTTGTAGATATAAAACTCACCGAAGCCCCTACCTGGCGCGCCAACTGTCGATGTTTTACACCGGCAATATGAATATGGGGCTACCCAACAATGGAAACTCGGTGGATTGCAAAGGAACACAGGAAGATTTTATACTGGTTCAAGCTCTCGATGTGAGGTAATACCTTACGTCCAGTTGTGGTGGTATTCCTTTGAGGATTTGTGTTGATCTATCATCTTTTGCCCTCAGGGGGGCGCCCTGCCTCCCCTTATATACTGGGGGACAGGGGTACAAGGTAGGAATCCCAGCTGGATACGGCCAAGGGATCTCCTCTTAGAGATACAATTTACCCGACTAGGACTGTATATTCCTTATTGTACAAGGCAAAGTCTGCCGGGTGATACAATATCTCTAATTACAAGGCTAGACCCATCCTCTATCTGAGTGGCCCATATGCTTGTGATGAGGTACTTGGGGCCCATGGCCTCCACAAGAGTACTTTGGAGATCAAGGCTTTGGTGTCTAGTTTATTCATACCGTTAAGCACATGTGGTCTTGGTCGATCATCTACTTAGCGGTCTTCTATTTGTTTATCATTGCCTGTGTTTTTGGGCCTTTGGTCGGCCCATGTATAAATACTCTATTTATGTTCTGGTTATGTACTCTGTTAATTATCAACTCTGTATTGTGTACCTCGCCTCCTGGGACGAGGATTAATACACTTGCGAATGAAAAATGGTTGTGTATTTTTCGGACGCTACATCTTCGCCCTCGCCTCTCGCCGCGCTGACACCGGCTAACACCGTCCTACTCCTGCTCTGTCTTGCCCTACACCCAACGCTGTCGCCCCCGCTTCGGCCAGCCGTGACACCCCAGCCCACGCCCCGTTGCATCCGTCCCAAAATCCACCCCGTGACGCCAGCCACCTCCTGCTCTATCCCCTCTAACTCCCCGAGCTATAAAGCTGACAAGCCCCTTCTTCTTCGCATGGCACCTCCACCCCTTCCAACACCGCCGCCACCATAACTCCATTGCTTTTTCTCCTTCTTCCTTCCCTCCGACCGCCAGGGTGTAGCTCGATCTGAGCCACGCTGAGGTCGGGAGCCTGAATCCCAACCATAACTGTCACACCCTGATCTAGCACCGTCGTACAACGGCACCAAATAGGACATGCCACAGGAAAACAACACGAACTGCTTCCCCGCGGATCCGCGATACTGATACCAGTCCCAGGACACAGCGTTGGTATCCACGGAAATTAGAAATGCATCATTGCAGTACCTTAGATAAATAAATAATTAAAAAGACATATACCTTAACTTACGTTGCAGCTTCGGAGTAAACCATTTTATTTTCAAGGCACGAAACCAGGTGTCGAGTTTTCCAAAGTTTCGTAAACCCAAATTTTACCCATCGCAGATATTTTTAAATTTGATAGGCGATCACCGGTACCATGCCCGTCGACATGGGTACCGGGATCTATCAAGGGAGGTGATAAGGATGTTTAAGGGAATCACAATCAATTAAGAAAATCATGCAGCAAATAGGTTGGCGGCCCGTCGGTCGTCTTGCAACCGCAGCCGAGAATTTATAACAGTGTAACCTAGTATATGCGATTTGTCAAATAAAATACTTAGTTCCGTAATTATGGGCCCGAAATGATCAAAGGTGACTTGCCTTGCTCTAAGTCTTCACTAGTCTTTGAGAAATCATCGCGTAATCTGCTCCGAAACGCTATTTTCCAGTGATCGTTACTATGCGCAAACACACAAAAATCTACACAAAGACCAGCAATAAGATCCTATTTAGTGCTAATAATAGTGCCATTAAATAGATCTCAATTTTAGAAAATTACTGCAATTGGAACGGAGTCAATCGGAATTGCGGATCAAAAGATATGATTTTCTGAAGATTAATTGAATTATGGATCAGTGGAAAAGTATTTGTTTGATTTTCAAAGGAGAATATTCAAGGGAATATTCCCTGGTGTCACAGAAAAGTGGGGTCCCTGACCAGGCTAGCCCGCAGAGCAGAGGAAGCTAGGATCTTGGTCCACTAACAGGTGGGCCCACTAGCAGGCCTGGCCCGCATGTCAGGCTTACACAGGACTGAGTGCGGGGAGAGAAAAGAAAGAAAAGAAAGGAGGGGCGCACGAGCGGCCCATGGTAGACCGAGAGATATAGGGCCCACTCGTCATAGGCATGTTGTAACGACCCGTTTTTCTTTTCCCGCTAGTCTTCGTTTTCCCGAGCTCCCTTCCTATCCTGTCAGATGTGCCCAGTTTTTCTCCCCGGCCAGCCCACTGCCCTCCTCCCTGTGCCGAGTAGAATTGCTACTCAGTCCTTGTATCCTGCCCTTTCCTTTGTCTTACTCGGACCTCCTTGCTGCCGAGTAAGCCTTGTGAAGTGGCCGACTACCTTGTTGAGACCAGCTGTTTCCTTGTCCCCTGAGTTGCACCCGCCCGTTGGACGCCGACTACCGAAGTAGAGAAGAATCAGTCTTCACCTGCCCTCAGCACCGCTTGGACCGATGGACAATAACCTGCAGCATCGCTTGGACCAGTGGTCAGTCCGAAGCCCTGTCAGTGAGATTTCTCCAACCTGTCCTAGCCTTGACCTTAATGTCTCCTCGCAGCTACAATGCCTGCAACTCCTCTGACCAGTTGGACTCCAAAAGTCACTCCCTGTCATATCCCTGTCAGTTCATCTTGACTTTTTCTCCCTACCCGTTGCCCAGCTCCACCGTGCCTCACTCTTGCACGCCGGCTATATATATGAGCCATCCATGCTCCTTCTTCCTTTGTTTTGCAAACCGGCCAGTCCAGCTCTGCTGAGTTCTTGTTCTTCTCTCAAGCTTTGGAGCTCTGTCGCCTGGTTCGCAAGCCTGGTTCAGCCGACTGCCACCTTTTCTGCAGCCGACGTACTTCTTGATCCTTTTCTTGGTGTTTTAACCCTCCGCTTATCAGTGTTTCTTTCTGCTTGTTCAGAGCCTGAACCGGTGGACGATCCAGAAGCCGCCTTCGCCGAAGAAGACCCCTCCTTGGAACAAGGCAAGCCTCTTTGAACATATTGTTTCCCATATATGCAAAACTATGTTGTTTTGGAAAATATATGCATGCTTAGTTTACACCTTTTTAAACTGTTGGCCTCGGTTTTGCAAGCGCAACCGATGGACCTACCCAGTAGTAGCACTTATTGGTAGGATGTTGGTATATTCTTCCTTGAGAGCCCACAATGGCACGCCAGCATCCTATCTGAGATATGATGCGAGTAGAATGGCTTAGCTCTGCAACGTTGTTTGTCGTTGGGAAAAACATTGGGTTTTACCAAACTGATTGAAAAACCCGGTACTCGGTGTATTCGGCGTGTTTGCGAAACAAATAAAGTTGTGAAAATCTTGATATACAGAGACAGTGCCTGTGTGGCTTGGCTATGTATTATCATTAAGGACCGTTTCCTTTGGGGATTCCATCCGAGCATCTTACAGTGCGACCAGACGGGTATTATGGGATGCCCCTGGCCGAGTAAATAGTAGGTTTAGGGAAGTTCAGTGCCGACCACTGAATCCTGTGTGGATCTTTCGGCTGGCATTGGATAACTCTAGACTGGCTTTGGAAATGGCCTTGTCACGAATTTCTGGGTACAGGCCAGTACTCGGTGTAATTTTCGTGTCGGATGGGTAAAGCGCACACCCTCTGCAGAGTTTAGCAGAACTGTTCAAACAGCCGTGCCCACGGTTAAGGGCGATGTAAGGTGATTCCCATAGCGTAGATTTGCTTACAAATGATTTGTGAAAGTGCTTGATGGAAAGGGAACCGTGCCCAGAGTTTGCCAAGTAAGCAAACGGAAGGCCTGTGTGGCCAGAAACGGATCTGTGTGATCCGGGGTGTTGATCACCATAAACAAGTGTGTGAAAAGTAAACAGGATAAAGATCATGCTCCCGGGTTGTAGCCAGGGCAGCGAACTTAAGCCCCCGGGTTGTAGCCAGGGCGGCAGTTGTACCAATGTCTTCGGGTTGTAGCCAGAAGACGGATTGATCAAGCTCCCGGGTTGTAGCCAGGGCAACAAGTTGATCAAGTTGTGCTCCCGGGTTGTAGCCAGGGAAGCCAGATGAGCAAGCTTGAGCTCCCGGGTTGTAGCCAGGGAAGCAAGATAGCGAGTTGCACCCCCGGGTTGTAGCCAGGGCGGCGGCTGGGATTTGGTTGTAGCCGAGTCTCAGGGTCAACGAGTGGCTGTAGCTACTCGGGAGATACAGGACCAGCAAATGCGAAGTAAAAGATGATAAGAACATGTATGTTTATGCTTGATTCATTAAGTGGCGAGTTGTTGAAAAGCAACTTGCGGAATGGATAGAGGCGTGAGCCTCTGTCCGACAACTAAAATTTGGAACTCACTAGTGTTTGCAAAGAAAAGAGTTTATAAAGGCAGTTTTTCGCAAATGAAACCCTTAGCCCTTTTTGTCTTACCGACATGGCATCATTCCCGGCTTGCTGAGTACGAAAGTACTCACCTTGTTCATATATATGTATAGTAGGTTTTGGAGATGAAGACGAAGATCTGACTGCTGCCGAGTTCCTCCAAGACCAGGCCGACTACGAAGACTTCTGAAGGTTTCGAGCCTAGTTCCCAACCGAGCCTGTGGTGTAGTTTTTGTCCAGCTTTCGCCCTGTTTCTGCTGTTTCGCTAGTTTACCTGTTGATTATTTTTGCCCATCCCGGGTTTGTCCTGGATGGATCTCCTTGTATTTATATGTGTACTCTGTTATGTATTTATTGTAACTCTGAGTTGTATCATTGTTGTGCGTACCCGACTACTGATCCTGGGATCGGGTGCCGTATGCACATGGTGGCCTTCCACCTAGTCGGGGAGGCGTCACACATGTGGGGGCTGGACCTAGTGCGTGGGCGAGAGGGCGAAAGGCCGGGTCGGAAAGCGTGGGATCGGGCGGGGTCGATCGGGCGTCCATGTGGTCGTCGTCTTTTCCACGGTCTCGGTGCGAGGAAGGGGATGCGTCAATTGGATGGCCGATGGTGGCAGAATCGAAATGGCGAGCGGCGGCGAGGAACTTCGAGCAGCGGCGCCATCGAAAGGAGGAAACCGATGCAAAACTTCGAAGCGGCTCGGATGGCATCACCGAGGACAGGGTTCGGCCAACAACGAGGTGTCAAGGTGGCGGAGAGAGAGAAGAGGGAAAAAGGGCAGCGGCCATGGCAAGAGGGAGAAAAGGAGGCCGTGGCGATGGGGAACCAAAGGAGGTTCGCGCGCATGATTTGGCGGCGGCGAATTGTGGCGGCGAAGTGCAATGACGATGGCGACCATGGCGGCATTGGGGTGAGCCGAGGAAGGATGAGAGAGGAGAGGGGGCGAAGCTCGGCATCCATGGTGGTACGGCGGCCATAGCCGTTCATAGCGGCCGAGAGAAGACGGTGGGGCTCCTGGGGCGAGGGGAGAGAAGGGATGAGGTTCCCGGTCTCGAGATCTGAAGGGAGAGCGAAGCCCGACGACGGTGGCCATGGCGACGGCCGAGGAGGAAGGAGGGAACCGGCCGCAGTAGTCCGAGGAATGGGTTGCCGTAGGGCGCAGTCGACGGCTTGACGCAAAAAGGAAATCTTTGGTGGCGCGGGATTTGGCTATTTGAACTCCGCAAAGGTTTAATTCCTAGAGAGCATTTGGGGCTCACCGACGAGGAGTTGGCGGCGCAGTGAAGGAGTAGGCCAAGGACTCCAGTGTCGGGGGATGGGGTTCGTCTTCCGGGGAAGGATGTTCCTCGTGGCACCGGGAACACGGCGGCGGAGACGGTGCAGACGGGCAACGGGTGACGTTGTGGCAGCGGCGAACGCAGGTTGCTCGATCCCGAGATAGACGCGGTCGGTGATGAGAGAGGCAACGAGGTTGCCAGCGGACCTCAGGGAGAGCAGGAATGAGAGGGGGTGAACGAACTCCGGGGCGAATTTATAGAGGTGTCCGAGGTCGGTTTGAGGAGGCAAGATCACCAATAATGGAGCCAATCATGCAAGAGAGAGAGGGGGGCGCCAGCGGCTCAGTGTGGCATGGGATTCTCCCGGGCGGTGATTCCCGGAGCGGCGGAGGTTGGTGGATTGGAGGGCGGGATTTGAAACCGGCACGTGGGCTCACGGGACGCTAGAGGACGACGATGACGTCGTGGCACGGTGCTTTTGACCGGCTTGGTCCGGGAACCAAGGCAAGGAGGCGGGGTGTGAAGGGGGAAAGGAGTGGTGATCGCGGCAATCCACACCATGGCAGCTAGCGGGAGTCGGCGGGACTGGGCGAGGCCGAGGTGACACGGAGCAACCACGGTGGCATTTGACCGAACGGGTCTTGCACGGAACGGAGCGACGTCGGGAGGAGGAAGACGATACTGTGCCCGGGGCGATCGGACGGCTGCACGGGCAGGGAGGCATGTGGCAGTGATCTCACGTGGTGCTCGCGCGTGGTCGGGCAAGAGGGATTGAACGGCTGGGTGCAGCCACGGGACACGTGGCGGGAATCGACTGCGCACGGGCGTGGGCGAGGCGTGCGGAGGAAGATTGACGGCTGCCGAGCTATGCGCGGGGACATGTGGCATCGATCGGCTCGGCGGCCGAGCGAGGGAGCTCTGTGTTGCGATTGCTGGGCTGGGATGGGCTAAGGAGAAAGGGGTGTTGCGGCCCAGGGGAGCAGTGCCCCTTTTCTTTTTTTCTTCATGGTTTATTTGAAAGGATTTTGAGGGTATTTCCAAGGGTTTTTGAATTTAAAATTTATATTTGGATTCAGCAAAATTTGGGGAAAAGCAAGGAGGGGTCTAAGGTAGCAATTTTTGGTATTTTGGGATTAATCTTTTTCCGAGGATTTTTTTTTTTGTAGGGAGGAGCCAAAGAGAGGATTAAATTCGAATTACAATATTTAATCCGAATCCTTTTTGTGGGAATGCTCAAGGGAGTTTTGAGGAATTTTTCATGCGGTTTAGGATGGGGACTTGACTCAGATGGGTGGTGGTATATATATAAACATATGTTGGTGGAGCTGAGTAGGAGGGTTGACATACATATGTACACATGTTTATATACGTAGGTGTATACTCAAGGATATATATATATATATATGGTACACACATATATATATAGTTGTGTAGATGGGGGGGTTCGAAAAGGGGCTCGACACCCAAGTCGTATCATTTAACTCGGGGTTTCTCATGGATTCAAGGGAGATAGGAAGCAAGAGAAGATACGGGATTTCTAGGAGAGAAACCAAAAGGGATATCTTAGGGTTCCGACTCGGAACCTCGGAACAGATATCGAACTGGAGATTTAAAGGAGACGATTGAAGGACTTTGCCATTAGGGTTTTGGAACGAAGTTTGATAATGGTGATTCAAAAACGAAGACTATTTTGGAACGGAAGATTTTTGAGAGGAGTGATTGCGAGGTCAAGGCAGAGAGATTAACTGAGATCCAGGCACGACATACAACACAGCACACAAGATCGAAATTTTCATAGGTAGATTTTTAGCAAGGTATCGTTTAACGTCTTGCTGAAGGCAGGGCGTTACAATAACACACCAAGGCAAGCTCACCGCCGTCTTGCGCATCCTTGGAAACCCACCGGGGCCTAGCCGCCACATCCACCTCAAACCAGACCACCACCTAGGGATGGCAATTTTGCCCGTGGGCACGGGTATCCGCGGGGTACCGCGCCCGATGGGTATGAGCGTGGGTTTAATTTTTTGCCCATGGGTATACCTGCCCAAGACCCAATAACCTAGTAGGCAGCAGCCAGGTTCTAAATTTCACCCGCGGGTAACCCATGCCCGACCCGGTACTGTACGTAGCATCCATTCGGCCAGTTCATTTTGGTCCATGTGGCCTATTTGGCCCATTAATTCAGGGAAGTATATATACTATCTATGAAGAAACCCTAGGTCTATCCAAAATCCACAGACACAACCATAGAGGCACGGGCGACGACAGGCGTAGGCGCGGCCACAGGTGTAGGGGGTGGCAGTCGACAGGCGTGGCTGATGGCAAGGCGGTGGCGGCGGCGGCAGGCAGGCAAGCGCAGGCAGCAGTGGCGGCCACAGGCGTAAGCGACGGCGGCCGGCAGGCGTAGGCATGCCCATCGGGTAGCAGGCGTAGGCATGAAGTGATACCCAGTGGGTACCCATCGGGCATGCCCAACGGGCATGGGCATGGAGTTCTACCTGCCAACCATTTCGAGCATGGGTTAGGCAGGCATAGTCGGGCGCTGGGTCGGGCGTGGGATTGCTCTACTCGTGCCCGACCCGACCCATTGCCATCCCTACCACCACCGCGCCAGGACAAGCAGCCCTGCGCGCGTGCTTCCCCTCAGCCACTGGTAGCAGGGACACCGGGTGGACCTGCTTCCCGTGCCGCTGCACAACATACAGTCTCCTCCATGGCCTTCACCGGCGACGGTCTTGGCCACCGTCTATCATCGACCCTCGCACTCACCTCACTATTTTGGGCCTCGCGGCATTGTACCCTAGGCATAGCAGAGCAGAGAAGAAGAGAAAAGGGCACCAGACACCAATAGGTGGGCCCCGCAACCAGCCCCACCTCCTTTGATCTCTCCCACACAGTAAGCACCTCCCTAATCTTCTTCCTAATATCCAATGACACGTGGGCCCACCATGCTTAAAAGTCCAATTAATCTCACTTTTTGGAAATGTCTCGCTTACAAGTGGGCCCCGCTGCGTCAAACCCCTCCCGTACCTAGGCCATGACCTACGAGCCATTGGCTGATGGTCCGCGCCACTCGGCCCGCAACACCGGCCCACAGCAATGACCAAGCCTACCACCCACCCTCCTCACTCCATTCCATGGATATGGTCCACCGTGAGCCCAAGGCTCATCGGCTCCTCTATCTCGCTAATAGAGGGCCCCACGTGTCAGCACAGGAAGAATATTCCGTCAGAATGTTCTTCTTCAATTATAATAAATCCTTGTCTATATCTAGAAATTCATTTAAACTTCAAAAATTGATATCTCTCCAACCATAACTCTGATCAACTCCATTCAACTCTCTAAATTTTTCTAAAATTAAGATATATCCAAAACCGGTACTAATATGGTCGAGGTCATCAGTGCCGGTTCGTGATGACCTTGACCAAAAAATTAAAATTTTGCCGCCAAAAATGCTCATCAGTGACGGTTCGTGGCTCGATCCTATAATGATGAGGCACTCATCAGTGCCGGATCTAGATACGAACTGGCACTGATAAGACCTATCACATCAGTGCCAGTTTTCCTCTTGAACCATCACTAATACTTGTCATTAGTGTCCGTTATTGTCCATAGAGAGCACGGACCGGGTGGGTGAGTAGGAAACCCCCTATCAGTGTCGGGTTTTCCCCATCCAGCACTAATAGAGCGGTATGAATGTGCTGTGATACAGTAGTGTATGAACATTGTAACCAGGCAATATTACTTAATTAAGAAAATACACCTCAAACAGCAATCATTAGCAAGCCACCATTTGCAGCTGTGTTTGGACTTTTTAAAATAGATTCGATAACATAATATATTGTCCCTTGCAGTACCATTGAGACTAATAAGAGAAATATATTGTCCCTCGCAGTACCATTGAGACTAATAAGAGACACAAGTCTCTGCAACCTTAATTAAGGGCTCATGCATGTATGTCATAATGTACACTAATTAGGACAGACAATATTTTATCCGTGCACTCTAAGTACCTTTGTATCTATTAAACAAACTCCATCATGTGTTTTGTTAGTTTCTCAATCATTTGACATCAGATGCTCATACTTTAATTTATTCCCCCCATCTAGCACACACAACATATATTTGCTTTGCTTTACATTTTTTGACACCTTCCTGTTCATTAGTATCTATGTATGGAATTTTTAATACTCACGTTGATTGTTCTCAGTTGATAGAGATGCCCTTTTAATTTGGTGTTTCCTTATTTTCTTAGTATGCCGTACTATATTTATATTAATTAATGGTGCATGTCAAAGATCCTCCACTAGCCCACAATTTCTGGTCCTTGCTCCCCAGCCCCCTTGATGCAGCTTGGCCATTTGCAATTTTGCACACTTTCCTACTTCCTTTCTGAGAGGGTCTTTTACTCAAGTCCCTTCACATATAATCAGTAGTACCTCGGTTTAAGATTATAAGACGTTTTGACTTTTTTAAGTCAAATTTTTTCGAGTTTAATCAAATTTATAGAAAAACGTAGCAATTATTGGTTTGTTTTTCTATAAACTTGATCAAACTAAAAAAGTTTGACTTAGGAAAAAAGTTAAAACGTCTTATAATCTAAAACGGAGGGAGTAGTACACATCAGGCACATATATATCCACTGTGTTCTAAAAGCTGAGAAATGGATTGTTCCTTTTTTCTTTTGCACCAATTTTTTTTGACAAAATACAGTACAACCACAAGCACTCATACGCGCACACAACCCTACCTCTATAAGCATCTTGAGAGATAGTGTCGGTATATTTGAGATTGACGAAGTCACCATAGACACCTCGCTATCGACGGGTATGTTGCCTATATTAAAAAATAATTAACTATAAATATAAGCATTTACGTTTGTTAAAGTCTAAGACTTAAACCCAAATTCAAACATTTAGGCCTTTAATTACTAGAGCGCATGCAAGAACTGTGTAATGTGTACCAAACTGATGGCATTACTGCCTATAATAGAAGTAAAGTGATGTCGCCTCTGATATAGATACATGCGTGCAATGACGCTAGCTTTACTTGCTAGTTTGTTGCAAGATATATATATTGGTGTACCTCCAAAAGGTCGTGTGGCTGGCTGGCTGGTGAGATGCACTAAAAAGAAGAGATGCTGTAAAGGAAAGGCTGAGTACCCGAGCATTGTTGTCTGTCTTACCTGTAACAACCAACGACTTTTGCTTTTATCATTCGTCCATGCATGTTAGCTCCTATTAATCTAATGTACACGATGATGAACAACAATATATTTTTTTTTCTTTTGCTCAACGTCTAGCCACTCGAAACACCCAGGTTAATTAGGGAATAATCTGTCCCCGTGGTGTCTGAGCCCAATTAACTCATGGGTTTAGATATTGTGTAATAACGTGCCCTAAAAAAGGAGTACTACCATTTGTTGGTAATTAACGAATGGACCTTTTCAACCTCTGCTGCATTAAGCACTTGATCTAACCGTTAAATGAAGCAATAATACAGTGTGGTGAGAATGCACTCAAAAGGTTTGGAGGGGGAACTGTGTCTCTAATATAAATTAAGTTGAACAACGATGATTGTGCCCATAAGGATGATGTTTATTTCGAGAACTAGTCTCGTCCACCTGTACCAAAACTCCCACAACAAATTGGCAATACATGGTTTCTAGATGTATGAACTGATCAACTGAATGTTATAGCTGCCTTTTTTATTATAAGAAATGTAAATCAACATATATTAAATGCCACAATGCACTAACCAATGCGTTGAACCTTAAAAAAATTTCTTTGGCTTGGTTTTGAGAACTAAGAATTTTAGTTCCAAAATATTGCAGTCCGTTATACTGTATATCAGCTAAATTAATTAAGTTAAAATACACAACCTAACTAATTGATATTTCCAATGTATCCAATTAAATTCGGTCAAAAAATGTATCCAATTAAACTTGTTTTGTTTTGTGATACATGACAGATATGCATGCATACACATACTAGTACCATTAAAAACACAACCAAACAATAGATGAAGATCAAGATAGGCGCACTGACGACATGTCTAGGATCAAAGACGTGATAGAGGGGGAGTTAATAGGAATCCCAATAACACGGCCGAATTTAAACAATTCTTGCAATATGTAAATCTAGCCTAGGGGCCTTAGGTTGAAATTAGCATGGCTCAAGTTTTACAACCTATAGGAAGTCTTGTACTAGCATGGCAAGTCTAGGAATGTAAATTGTAAGAAGTAAGAGCTGCAAATAAAAAGAGAAGAGAAATAGAGAAAGCAAACAAGGCGCGACGGGTTTTTTTCCCGAGGTATCGGAGATTCGGCAATCTCCACTAGTGTCCTCATTGGAGCACTCTACATAAGAGTCTTGTTCTCTCTCATGGTCACACATTACATGAGTGATCTTTAGGGTAGCTCTTCTCCATTCTGGATAGGCAAGCTCCAAGCCCTACACACGTAGCCTGCATCTTCCATAATCTCCTCCAAGAGAGATCACCGGATCGAACTTGATCGCCACCACAACCGTCTAGGCACACTGAGATGCTAAGAGTAATAAGATGAAGTTTCACTTGACTAACACAAAGTCTAGCAAGCTCATGGATACTATGTCATAAAGTCTAATGCTACTCCTTGCCTAAATGATCAACAAAAGATCTAGGTACTCTAGAACTCCTCCTTAGGTTTTCAAGGTGTTTAGAGACTCCAAAGGTAGTGGAAAGTCCAAGCAATGGGGTATATATAGCCCCAACCACTCAAACTAGCCGTAACATGCAAAAAAAATTGTATAAGGCAAGACAATTCAACATAGCCATTGGACCATAAAGGGGCGGACAGCCTGACCACATGTGGACTGTCCAATAGGGGCGGACAGCCTGACCACATGTGGACTGTCCAACATACGTATTAGGCGGACAGTCCGACTTTGCTCCAGACTATCTGGTCCATACAACCTTTAGTTCCTCCTCATGGTTCGACCTGTTTTCCTGGCCTTGATCGGACTGTTCGGTCCATGCATCGTTCTGGCCCAAACAAATGCATTGTTCGGCCGGACGATCAGTCCACCGGATAGTCCGACACAAAGTCAGACAATCCGGTCTGTATACACAATACAGTCCAAACCAACACATGGTCTAGTTGGACAAAACATGCCGGATTGTCTAGTCCGCACTAGAATGTCCCGTACGTACACACAGTAGGTCTCGAGATCAACACATGGTCCGTTGGGGGCGAACTGTCCGGTCACCACTGGACTGTCCAATTTGTTGAGCCTCTAGGATAAATTGTTGATTTGCAATCGAAACTTTGCCCTGCCTCAACTCCACTTCTATTTCTTGGGATGTAGAATAGATTTTGTGCTAGACAAAGATCTAATATGTATCACACCTAACTTCCTAGCAACATGAGAGTCAAGCTACTTGCCCCATCCCCTCTTTACAATACGGTCCACATGAAGTAACCCTATTGTATGACCACTTCACTCTCCGATCCTTTGGTACAGTAAACTAGTGAACAAGGTGTAAAATCATTGTCATGATTAATATTTTGTAATGAACAATTGGTTTTGCAAATTATTTATTTAACGAAAATTTGTTAAAAAATATAAGTCAATGTTGGTGTGAGTGTATGTAGCTAATGCGAGTCAAGTTGGGAAAGAACTTGTGCTCGAATATGGTATCTTTGTTTTTGCATATGTAGATGAGTCTTAAGGCCTCGGGGGTATTGCCGGTGATGGATCGGAAGTCGACTTGGAAGAAGTTGATGTCCGGATGATCGGGAAATCACGCGGGATACTAAATACTAGAGATCAATACACATGAAGGTGAAGATTCCATATGGCATATAAGAGAAATTGTGTGCGTATAGAAAGAGGAGTCAAGTCCTACTTGGATTAGGAGTGGAGTCCTAGTAGGACTAGGAGTTGAGTCTTAGTAGGATTAGAAGTTCTACTCCTACTTTGTGTAGGAGGTTTTAGGTATAAATAGATGAGAGGTTGAGACCCTAGAGGAACAACTTTGGAAGAGAAAAAAGCTAGAGTTTAGTTTTGAGAGACAGGAGTGCTTTGTATGCGCTTTGTAAATACATCTTGATGCAATAAAGTTAATCTACTTTGAAAAGCATCTTCGGTGTGTATCCTTCTGAATTCTGACGGTTCATCCGACAAGAGTGCGGCGGTTCTACCGGCGGACATACAGCAGTCAGACCGGCACAAGACAGCCTGACTGGTGCACTCTATCCAGGTTTGAGGGTTTCTTTTATTCCGCAAAAAATTTTGGTTTTTGGTGTTCCTACCATTCACCCCCCCCCTCTGGTAGGCTTGGTTCTTGTGTTCGATCCTACACAAGAGTTCTTAATCTTCACTTTGCTTGTTGAAGACCGCACAAATACCTTTATGGATGTATCTCTGAGGCGTATTCAATCACCAGGGACCGAACTTTCTTTCACACTTACAAAACAGGGTTATTAATCACTAAAACCCTAAACAAGGGCCTGGTACTTACAAAAAAACACACACACACACACACACACACACACACACACACACACACACACACACACACACACATATATATATATATATATATATATATATATATATATATATATATATATATATATATATATATATATATATATATATATATATATATATATATATATATATATATATACACACACACACACACACCATGATTTTAATCATGATGAGTTAAGAGCCATGTTAAGGGTTTTTGGATAAATGACTATGTGGAGCATGTGCACGACTATGTACGGGTATACAAGCAACATCTTATATCCATATCTCCATTCATCAATAGCTTGTTGAATCATGTTAATTTGCAATCTCTACCTCTCTTACATTTGTGAAGTTTCTTTTCCTTATTTCCTATTTCTCTGTAATATAAGTATGACTTGAACTTATGTTGATTTTTTTTGGAGGTTAGATAGTCGGACCTAGTAGCACTCCCTAGCCATTATATGTTAAAAAAAAAGTGGCGCTCACTAGCTGCATATGGATCGATTTGCTGAAGCTTGTTGTAGAAATATAATTTCCATCCAACCTAAAAGATTTCAGAAACTGAGCTAACCCTCTTGTGTCTTGGCCATCTCCATCCTTACAATCATGCATGCATACTAACACAACTCCATCACCAGCTAAAAGGTTGTTTGCCGTAGACGAGTTAATACGTGTTTTTCACATGTATAGGAAAGTTTGGAGTATATTCTTGAAAGAATATTCTAATGAACCCAACCAAAGAATAGGTACATGCATGTACAGAGGGATCAGATCAAACAAAGACGAAAGGGGAGATCAGAGCTGGAGAACATCAATGTGCTAGACTACTATAGCTAGTCCTGCTGCTTATAAAAGAATCACCAGCTGGTCATATCTGGTAATTTTAATTGTTCAAAGTGGACTAGAAAAAGGAAAGAATAGCCTGGTCAATGCAAAGCAACTGGGCTAGATAATTCTTGTGGTGATTTATATCCACCTATGGCCATGCATCTCTTCCACATCCATCTTCCATCATCGATCTTGTGATTAATATTGCTGTGGCAAACATGGTTGACAGGGAGGTCATCAGAGATATGAATTTAGGCCCACACCAAGTAAAATGGCCAGAGGAAAAAAAGTTAGGGTTTTGGCAGGGCTCCAGGTTGGGACACCCCCCCCCCCCCCCCCCCCCCACCAAAGATAAGTAAAAAAGCTACTAAAAAGGGGTAATTGTATGCATTAAAGGACATGATATTGCTGAAGGAACTCATAATGATACGTAAATCAACCCTGACAAGTAAAGAAACGTTGGGTGCCTTAATTCAAGCAGCTCCTCAGACTGGAGCAAGTTAGTAGACACTAAATAGTGTCTCATCTATTGCAACCAAAAATAATTTATAGATAAAACTTTTATATATTTATGTTATTACCAGTTTAAAAGGCAAGGCTAGGAACATAGACAATAATGAAAAAAATTAAAATCAACTCTAAGATTAAATTACAAAATTTAAAATTTGGTTACGGCTGATAAACAATTATAAATGTCTTCACTGCGACCATAAAAATATATACTTTGGGTGTATTATATGTGTATATTGTAGAAAATCCTCATGCACCACAGTGAGCTTACTAAGATTGATTGTTCTTTGGGGATCCAAATGCTATGTGACAGGAAATTCAGAGCAAAAGCTTTGTAAATATATAAAGACATAATATCACCTTTTTTTTATTGCTTTTGATTTCCCTCCAGTATTGTTTCATTCTGTCCCAACTCCTAGTTCAAGTCGAGTATATATGGCATGCAAAGCTATATAGGATACTTGTGTGCACCTGGTCCATAGCAGCAGAAACTAGGGCACTAGAGATTCTAAGGCTGGTAAACAAAGGAGGGGAGAGGAGGAAAGGCCAAAAGGCAATGGAATGATTACTGGTCTAGCTGGCCCTACTTTATTAGGAGTACCTCTTTCTTTTTGCTCCCAGCTCTTCCATTATTTCCCAAAAAATATTTTTGCATGGTTTTTATCAGAATAATCACTACCATTGAATCATAATTTAGAAGCTCAATGAACTAAAATAAATCTCCATACCAAGTACATATCCGTCATACTTACAAGAAAACAAATGGGCTTTCGTTATGTGTTGAAAAAATAAAGAAAATCTCCTTTTCTAGAAAATTTTTCAATGTGTATTTTGACTTGGAGAGTGACGCCAACAGTGGACAGTGCAGTCTTTGGGGATTGAATGAATGATAAAGAGCACCGCACGTGGAGCGCCTGAGCCAAGTGACTCTGCCTCTGCACTACAGTTTAAAGATTTTTCCTTTTACCAAAAAAAAATAAAGAGAGGAGTAGAAACACACAGACGAAGGAGAGTAAAAAAAAAAGAAGAAGAAACAATTTCAAACAGCAAAAGGGAGGCAGCAAAAAATTAAAGAGTCTAGGGTGCTCTCATCTCATCAAAAGCAGCCAATCCAGAAAGGGAAGCATAACATTGCTTTCCATTCAATTCCCTGATAGGATAGCTTCTCTGGGCTTAATCTGTTAACCAGTTAATCCTCCGGAATTATCTCCTGTTTAGCTTAGCTTCTTAACGAGAGAGAGAAGCTGACGCATATACATGTGGTAGTATCTGAGATAATTTGGTGGATTCGTTAGTTAGCAACGGGGGAGAACACATCACGTTACGCTCTGCCACAGTACTGATGCACAACTGTGCATGGGATTAGCTGCTAGCTAGCTCGCTAGGTGAAGCTAATAATTTCCCCGCTCCCGGTCGGCCCCCTCCTCCCTCTCCCTCTCCCTGTCCTCCGCCTTATCCCCCTCTCTCTCACACTCACCCGTCGCCTTCCATGTACACCGCCTATGCCCTCTTTCTCCAGCTTCCTCTCTCTCTCCTCCCTTCTTCTCTGCCTCCTCTAACATCAAGAATCCATTTATTCACCCCTCTCTCTCTCCTCCATGCCCTACAAACTACAAAGTACACTTCCTCTTCCTCTTCCTCCTTCACCCTCTCCCTCTCCAGTGTCTGGCCTGATACCTAGCCAGCTAGGGTCATCTGCTCCTGCTCTCTAGCTCTCTCTCTCTCTCTCTATCTAAGATCACCCACCAGCTAGCTGGGATGAACCTGACCAAAACACCATAAAATAGTGTGTGATCTCCCACACGCACACACAAGCACGCACAAGCTTCGCCGTCCTGCTGCCGCCTCACCCTCTCCCATCATATCATATGAGGAAGGATTCTTTCCAACCTACAATCTTTCCCTGATGGCTAGCTCTTTCTCGGACTTTCTTTCTCTATCTCTCTCTACCACATCGCACCTAACCTTCTCGAGCTAGACCCACAACGAGAAGGAGGCAGGCAGGCCGGCCGGAGACATCAAATCCATTCTCCCCTTCTCTTCCAAACAACCACCTCATTTACCAGACTAAAAAATCCACACCAAGAGAGATATATCTAGTTGGTTATATCTGTGTATATATACCATGGCCTAATTGGTGACCATGGACGTCGCCGGAGACGCCGGAGGTGGCCGCCGCCCCAACTTCCCCTTGCAGCTCCTTGAGAAGAAGGAGGAGCAGCCGTGCTCCAGCTCGGCTGCAGGAGTGGGGCCATCATCGGCGGGTGGCAACGGGAATAATGGATCGGGACCGGGGGCCGGCGGGGCCGGAGGGGATATGCAGGTGCGGAAGGCGGCGCCCAAGCGGAGCTCCACCAAGGACAGGCACACCAAGGTGGAAGGGAGAGGGCGGCGCATCCGGATGCCGGCGCTGTGCGCGGCGAGGGTGTTCCAGCTGACTCGGGAGCTGGGGCACAAGACGGACGGCGAGACCATCGAGTGGCTGCTGCAGCAGGCGGAGCCAGCGGTGATCGCGGCCACCGGCACAGGCACCATCCCGGCCAACTTCACCTCCCTCAACATCTCACTCCGCTCCTCCGGATCATCGCTGTCCGCCCCGGCGCACCTCCGCGCGTTACCTAGCCCCGCCGCCGCCGCCCGGTTCGGATCCCGTGCTGACGCGTGGGACCGGGTTGTCGGCCTCGGGTTCCCGTCCGAGGGCCCCGCCTCGTCTTCCTCGTCGCCGTCCCCGCTGCTGTTGAACTTCCACTCGGGGAGCGTCGGTCTCGACGTGCAGCCTTCGCCTTCCGCCGCTGCCGCGGTCGCCGACCTCTCCAGGAAGCGGCGCTGGGAGCAGGAAATGCAGCAGCAGCAACAGCAACAGCAGCAGCAGCAGCAGTACCAGCAGCAGATGGCCGGGTACACGCAGAGCCAAATGCCAGGCACCGTGTGGATGGTGCCGAGCAACAGCACGCAAGGAGGGGCACCGTCCGGTGGTGGCGGCGGAGGAGGAGGCAGCGGGGAGTCCATTTGGACGTTCCCGCAGATGAGCAGCGCCGCCGTGTACCGGGGAAGCGTTCCGAGCGGTCTACATTTCATGAACTTCCCTGCACCGATGGCTTTGCTACCGGGACAGCAGCTGGGGCTCGGACCAGTTGGAGGCGGCGGTGGCGGCGGAGGAGGAGGGGAGGGGCACATGGGGATCCTTGCCGCCCTCAATGCCTACCGGACACAGGCGGCGACGGATGCCGCCGGTGAGCAAGGCGGAGGAGGAGGTGGAGGATCTAGCCAGCAGCAACATGGAGGAGGCGGCGAGCGGCATCAGAGCATAAGCACCAGCGACTCGTAGGCCCGGCGGAGGTCTCTGGAAGATCTCATCGCATGCATTGGTCCGGTCGGTGTGACTTTGATCTGTTATTTGTCTTGGTTTCATTCTTTCTTCTTTTGTTGGTTTCCTTCCACTCTCTCACTAGACAAAAACTTGCAAGAACTCGCTTAGAGCCGCATTATATGGCATTCTTACGTAAGTATGCTAGCTAGCTGTACTTTGTGGTTATGAGTGAGAGAGCGAGGTGATACCATGGGAGGATTTAGAGGAGGGAAACGCACGCAGCTGCATGCAGAGAGATTGTTCTTTTTGTTCATTTAGCTCTAGAGTTTGATCGAGTGCGAGCAGAAGAGATATTTTTTATCAAGCATGGCATCCATTATCTGCATGCCATGACGATGGTTCATTAATTTTTAAGTGCTAGTTCAGTAGTTCTACTGGCCTCTCTCCGCCTCTCATGTTTCTCTACCTACTCACCATTTTTGCATGCATGCTTGAGTTCGTTCCCAAATTAACATACTGTTTTAGCTTTGATCGATAATATCAGCCAGCTCTAACTATAGCTAGGGTTTTAAGGTTACTGATCCGCTTCCATCCGTGACAGCCTCCACGATCGCGCAGGCAAAAAAAATGCACGTAATGTACGTACACGTATTGCAAGTGCCCGTGTACAGAAACCACGTTCCAAAACTAGCCATTTTGCCAGGAGGAGGAGGAGGCCGGATGAAGAAAAACGACTCAACGAGACGAGGTAGACGAGGCTAGCTGGCTGGCCAGCTGCGTGGCAATGTTTTTGTCATCTGATGGGCGAACAACCTGCAGAGAAGCCAAGCTAGCAACCGATGGCGCCGTGGACCACAGCCACACCAGGAGAGAGAGAGAGAGAGAGAGAGATTGCTAGCGTAGCAGCAAGCGGAGACCGGCCGGCGCCCGTTCTGGAGGGGACTCGAGTCCAACAGTGACTATGACCCCCGCGCGCCAGCCAGCCCGTACGTTTTTCTTTTCTTTTCTCGCTACCGCGCGAGCCGTCACAATGATTTCCCCCCACGCGCGTACGTACGTTAAGTACGCACCGAGTCACCAACCGCGCGCGCGCGCGCCCCTCCTCCCGAGAAACAGTTCGCCGAGCGCCCGGCCTCGCCGTGCATCATCAGACCGGTCCGACCCAACGTCACGGGGGCTACGGCGGCAGCGAACACAAGGCCGCAGGCACACCGGTGCGAGCGAGCAGCAGGCGGCCGGGTGCATTGATGGCGCGCCTTGTCGTCTCCCGCCGGCTCGCTCGCCGCGCGGCCAATCTCGATCTCCTATCTCTCACCCGTCGCTGGCTCGCTCGATCTCCGCGTACTACTACTACTCCCTCTGCTGCTGCTGCTGCTGATGCAATCCATCCATCCATACATATAAAGCAGGGGGCGCAGCGCAGGGTGCAGCGCAGAGCAGGGGGTGGGTTGCAGGCGGGCGTGCGCGTGTATACGGTCCTGCCTCTTGCGCCCCAGGGTTGCCCTTATCGGCCTATGTTTTCGACGTGGTTTTTTCCATTGCATGTGATTTGCCTTTCCGTATCCATGTGTCGCCCTTGTTTCTTGGTCCAACTTGGGGAGGCAAACGCAGGGCCAACCGGGCAACCGGCCAAGGCTAGCTAAGGTTATGTGTGGTTGGCTGGTACGCGGTTTGAATTGTTACACTGTTTGGATGGGTCATGCATGGGTGGGTGGTGGCTGTGCCGGGCTGAATTCTCAAAAGAAGGGGGTTGTCTGGATGGACGACCAGCGCATGTCCCTTAGAGATGTGTACGCGTCTAATGTAATAGTGATCGCTGACAAATAAACTGTAACTACATATGAAATTGTCAGGATTGATTAGTAGATCTGATTGAATATTGGGTCAGTAAGTAAGTCCTGCTTATTTAGATATGAGGGTATGTATAAGTGGAACACATAAACAGTCTAGACTCATATGTCAGTGATGTGAGATATGATTAGCTGTAACTCCATATAAGCCTGTCGTACTGTTTGGCTATGGTTTTGAAAAAACCAGTCCGTTGACAAGTAGAGATGCGCGTGAGGGGGACTCTACCAATATCTGGGGCCTACGTGTCAAAGACAGGTGGCATGATAAGCTGGCCAAAATGAGGTCAGCACAGTCCAGCTGCCGAGTTCAGGAGGGAGAGAGGATGAGGCCTAGATTGGGTGCATTGAGTAGTAGAGGCTGTAGTAGTAGTCCAGCCCCTGAACACATGTGCTCTTGTTCTGTTTGGACAATGGTCTCTCCGATCAGAATTAAACATACATGTACATATACGTGACACACAGGCTTAGCAATTTAGCATGACACTGTTGCTCTTTAATTAACCCCCCCTTCTCTCTCCCCCTCTCTGTGAGACAACAGGGGTCATCAAGAATAGGACTCGACAGGTGACAGTAATGTGCTAATGTCTCTCACTGGGGAGAGAGAAGGGGAGACACAGAGAGATCACTGTAGGTTCACAAGGAGGGAAACAAATGTTTATGGTGGACACAAAGCAAACGAGGCCATTCGAACAAGTTCAAATACCCAACTGTTACTGTGCTCGTCTAGTTGTCTACTGCCTGGCTTTTCCGCGCACCAGCGCCCACTTCAAGAGCACCAACGTAAACAAGGAGAGAACGAATAATTTTTTTAAAAGAAAACAAAGGTTCGTGCACAAATCAATCATCTTATATAAGCATTTTCATGATTAAGTAGGGGCAGCGACATTTTCTAGTGCTTTCATGCGCCATTCATAGATCCTGCTTAGCTCATCATATCATCTCTCTGGTACTCTCTCGCTGTTCTTCTTGAAATCAGTGTGTACATATATATAAATATATAAATACAACATGTATTTCAGTAACCGTACGTAGGTAGTATAATCAGTGTTGCATGCTGATCGATGAGTTGAAGAGCAAGCTAGGTAGCTTTTGAAGCGAGCTCTCATTTTGACCTCGCTTTTGTCAGGGCTGTGCGCATTTTTCTTTTCAAAAGATAGCAGCAGCTGGTGCGTGCGTGTATGTCGAGGTGACACCAAAATTACAGGAAGAATTCATAGGGATCATGAGTGTAAAGTGCTAACAACTAACTTATCGCATTGCTTCCTTTTTCTCCGTCGCTTGGCTTGGATGGTCTCTGTTCACCGGAGAAGGAATTGAATCTGCAGAGCGGCCATGCCGCCATGGCTATAGCTAGCTAGCGAGCTTGTATAATAGGCAGGAGGCTCTCTTCATCTCATCTCTCTCTCTTTATCTCTTTATGGCCCGGATGCATGCAGTCTTCGACCTCAAAACAGCAGCTTTATGCGATCAGATTTTGTGCATAGTGTAGTGTGTGCGATGCATATTAGTCGCTTTTTCGCAGTGCATGCTATAATTCTTTTGCTCCCTCCTCTCCCTGTAGTCCTTTTTCAGAAAGGTTTTTGTGTCTCACTGAACTTTCATCCTCGCCTGTCGCGCTTGCTGCCCTCTCGATCTCCTTTCTGCTCCTCGAGATCGACTCCGCCATGATTTACGTTTGATGGACCGATGATGGTCTTTCATTGCAGAACTCAACCCATCATTTCGGCTGACCACAGTACAATTTGTTTCAACCAGCGATTGCCTGCCACATTGCAATGAATTTCCACCCATCTATATAGGAGTATGCCTGAATGAATGAATGGATATGCTAGCTAGAATATATCTACACACATGCATAGACCGAACACTGCAGAAAAGTTGCAATGGCGCCAAACAGGAAGGAATCAAGGAATCATCTATAAGGATTAGTTTAGTTAGTTGTACTATATATTGGGAGACTCTAATTCTTGTCCTGCGTGCTGGATATTGGCCTCATGCATGCATGCTAACATTCCTAGGCAGGTTTGTCTTGATGTAGGTCATTATAATGAGATTAGAACACTCTAATGATTTTTAAACCGATTTCAGTGGTCCTTGCTGCTTCGGTGTTTAGTGCAGTAGATGCTATATAGAGGACTAATTAAATTAGCTAAAGAGTATCACTTAGGGCCTCTGACTATATTGAAGAGACGTTTGCTTACGCATGTCCTCCCTAACACCCATCAGAGAAGAATCTTGCCCCTTAGGACAGAAACACGTTTTTGACAATTTTTTTTTCAAGACATGATTCAATAAATTGCTCTAAGTTAGACATGTAATTAAAATTACTACTTCCATTGTGTATGCAAATATATGTGCCTCCCTTACACGAGGATCGACTATCGTGCCACTTCCATGACCAAAATCATTAATAGAAGTCAGAAAGTTGTTGTTGACCTGTATGGTTTTATTTCTCTCTTCTAAAAGCAGCGTATTTTTTGGCATAAGTTTTTCTCATATCCACTCAAATAACTAACAAAAAATTAAACTAGTTGAATAATCCTGAGGGAAGTATGGATTGGTTTCTTTGAATTGCATGCAAAGATGATGTGACTTAAGTTAAAGCTGACCCCTTTCCATAAAAATGAATCATTAGCCCAGATCATCAATGTCCTTAATCCACTTTTTAAAAAGAAAAACAAGCATCCTATCTAATACAGCTGGAGCAATTAGTGGAGCTAACCTTTTATCCGCTGACAACCCATCACACGATTAGTCGGTTAGCCCTACTCTGCAAATTGGCCTTCCAAATGAATACCCCAAGTTTATTAAACTTGTGTGCGTAGAACGTACCGTACACGTATCGTTTTAATTAGAATAGGCCGTGCAATCTGTCTTTTAATACTTTCAGTTCAAAATACATAAAAATTGCATATAACCATGTTTCTAATGATTTTAACATAGAATTGGAAGAACAATTCTTAAAAAAAGCGTTGGACAACTTAAAAAAGAAATTATTAGTCAAATAATTAAGAAAAAAATATGAGCATATTGAGAACTAAACACGGGACCTACAGGTTAAAGCCATATACCCTACTACACTAACAAACACTAACAAGTACATCTCTCGAAAGAACAATTCTCCATGGATGACTGATGTCCAACAACAAGATGAAATTAAAAATTTAAGGCATTATATATATGTATACGAAGTTTGTTGGTAGAACTACCCGTCAGATGCATGTACGCTAAACACACCTACTACAAACTTTCAAGACAAACTTAGGCTATTAGCGGAGCTAACATGCGAAGTAATTAAATGCACGGATGAATCTAGCAGCAGGCCGCCATATATGCTCGATCGATGGGTATACACCTGCCTGCGTACGCACGTCTCGCGCCGAGGAAGAAAAGTCAATCAAAAACAGGAGCGGCCGGCGGCATGATTGCTCCCCTCCCATTGCGATCGAGTTCGGAACAGGATGAGAAGGGGTATATGGGCAGCAAAAGCGAAAGACGTACGGGTGTTTTCTGCCGCGCCCGTCCGGGGTGCGATTGAATCGATCGAGCGTGCACTCCCTTTGTCGTAATCAATCAATCAAATCCTAGCTATAGAACCGATCTAAGCTAGAGATGATATGACACGCGCCGCTAATTAAGCTAGGCCGTACGTGTCCGTTACGTACGCGTGGCCGGCCGCGTGGGCATACACAGAGTTCCAACACTTGAGCGATTACTTTCACGGTTTCACCCATGTTACAACTCAGAAAGTACTTGCCGCTTGCAGGCATATAATAATATCCTCTCCACCTTAAAATAAAAAAAATTAATACTAAATATGATATATCTTTGTACTATAAATATTACTACTTTTAATTTTAAAATAGAAAAACTTAGTATTGAATGTGACATTCTAGTTCTATGAATCTGAATAAGTTCTATATCATATTTAATATTAGGTTTTTTAATTTTAAAATAGAGGAAGTATTTTTTTCGATGAAGAGAGCACTATCAAAGAAAAATATAGAGCCGCAGGTAGCTAGTAGCTACACACATGTATTTGATTAGTTGGATGTAATTAATGATACAATTTACCTGTCGATCCGCAAGATTATACCTCGGAATTAAGATGCTAATTAACCATGGCCCGGCCGCCGGGCTAGCTAGCTAGCTGTCGCGATCGCCATCAAGCTAAGCTACACGACATGCCATATGGATCGAGGATGCGCTGATATGCCGTCAATCACCTGGATCGAGGATCGACCGTGAAGAGACGTCGCGGTCGATCGATCGATTAGCTGCTCGAGGGCGCGCGCGCCGCGGCATGATGGCAACAGCGACAGCACGGCGCTGCATGCTGCTGCCACGGGCTAGGCAATCACCAATAACAACCAATTCACCACCAGACCCTGACCCTGGCTCGTCGTTCCACCGTAATCTCATTCTCGCGTGATCTCCGCGGCGCCCCCACCTCCGCCGCGCGCGTCTCCCCGCTCGACCTCGGCGTGTCTATGCCGCGCTCGGATCGTGCGCTAGCTTGCGAGTAGGAGAGGCCGGCGACCGAGGAAGGTGCAAAGTTTTCGCGGAATTTGATCGGCCAGGCCGTCGCTTTCGCTGATGTTACTGGGGAAACCGGCCGTGCGACCGGCCGTCTGTCGCTGATGGTGAATGCGAGAGTCAACGTGTTGGGTCACCCGATCGGATGCTATGTATGGGTGTGCGTATGGGCTGCACAAAAACAAAAGGAAGAATAATATCTACAGGCCCATATATAGATATCCGCGCCGAGACCCGTAGGCAGCGTGCACCTGCATCTATTTGGGCCGGCCGAGCCCAACTCATGCGTTTCCTGGCCTACCTGGGATACCGCAGAGAGAAGAGAGAAACCTATGCGTTGCAGCGTTGGTCCACGCGTCGTGCACGTGTTCACTGGAGGTGCTCGTCAGCAAGAAAGAGGAGTGGGTTGGCGAAAGGGTGAAGAAACCAAAGAAAAGAAAAAGGTAAAAAAGGGGGAAAAGGAGGTAGCCTCCTGAATCAAGCCCAGCGGCTCAAACCGACCAGCATTGCTCCTCGCTGCTACTTCTCGGTTGGATTCGCACTTCGCAGCTTGAGGCCGGGAGCAGTACGGGCGGCGGAATGGGGTCTGGATCCGGATCTTTCCTCAAGGTGGTGGTCAAGAACTTGGATGTTCTTGCGGGGTACGCTCTCCTGATCTGAAAGATTTTCTGGTATCTCTCTAGCGGATATCCTTGGCAGATTCGTCTTTGTGTTCTTGGTAGGATTTGTGTTCTGTGCTGCAATTTTATCCTAAGTAACCATTCTTTGGGATAGTAGCTAGGAATTGCTCAGTACTGTTAGCAAAGGACTGATTTTGTCATACTACGAATGAAGCTACGAGAAGACTCATATAATATGTAAATATGTAATGCCATGTAATTGTGCAATTTTCCAGCTTAGGACTTTGCAATTTAGCATGTTATGTATTAGGAGGATAAGAGTGTTCCTTTTCAACTTGATTTTGTCAATTCTTAGCATACGATTCCTTAGAAGTTAAAGCATCCAATAAAATTTCTCACAGTCAATCCCTTTGCTTACTTCCAAAAACAAAAATGACAATAAGAGTCCTCACAACGGTCAACCACAGGATGCTGGTATACGGTTAGTAATCAATAGTGCCTTTGTTGATGTAGTAGTACTGTAATTAGCTACCATCACCATGCAAATGTTGCTCATTAATTTGGTTTATTAGAGATTTATAATTTTTCGACTTATACTGAACTTACTGGAAGCAATAGCCTTTTAACGATAGTTAGCTTTCTTTCTTTTAGTTAAGGGACAATCATCGTGCTTTAAGTTGCTAAAATGCGCTGGTGCAGATTTTAGGGAAGTTTCAGTCCTATATTTGCACTAAGGTGTTTTTTTAAATTTTTTGCAGGCCTATAGTTTCACTTGCTTATCCACTGTAAGTTCACACTTTCTCTTGTTAAAAAAAATACATACTTGTTCTTTCATTCTAGGTCTCATTGGACACCTTTACAGATATGCGTCTGTTCGAGCAATAGAAACCAAATCTGCTGTTGATGATCAGCAATGGCTCACATACTGGGTGCTGTACTCATTTATCACTCTATTTGAGCTCACTTTTGCTCCGATACTTGAATGGTAAAGGTTCCTCCACAGCTTGGGGATTTTTCCATAATTTATTTATTCTTGACTGATGCCTTTAGTCTAGTGTGGAACATTCTTAATCTTACCACTTCTGTGAAATCTTTCTTGTGATTGTAGAACATTTGGCAGAACAATAAATAGAAGTGCCATGTTCTACCAAATGAATTTCTTTGTTCTTCACCTTCTCTGGTCTAGTGGTAGAATTTGATATAGTTTCATGGTTGGTAGAGATGTTCATAATACACAAAGAGATGCTTACTCTAGACGAATATTTGCAGGCTTCCTTTGTGGTCTTATGCTAAACTGTTTTTCAATTGTTGGTTGGTCTTGCCCTACTTCAATGGTGCTGCACATGTCTACGAGCATTTTGTGAGGCCAATGGTTGTCAATCAGCAAATAGTAAACATCTGGTACATCCCAAGAAAGGATGAATCAGATAGGCCCGATGACGTAATATCAGCTGCGCAGAGATACATTGAACAAAATGGATCAAAAGCATTTGAAAGTCTGGTTAACAAGGTATTATCTACTTCTGGGCCCATTTAAAGTAAGAATTCTTGTGTGAACCCAAGTAGTCCCTTGTCTTTTTTTGTTTCCTGCTAGCGGCCTTTCTTTTTGGGTGCTGTATCAGTGTACAACCTGTTCATGTGCCCATAACGTTTCAATTCATGCAGTTTAAGGCTTCAAACACAAGGCGCTCCATCCTGGAGGAGGTAGAGGCTGAAAGAAGAGCCAAGGCTGAACTAGAAGCAGAATCAAGGGATGAGAATCCTTTCTTTAATCAAAGTTACCGATACTAGAATGCTTCTGTTTTCACCTGTCAGGTGACCGCTGGCTCATTTGGTTCATTATACTACCTGTGCCTCTTGCAAAACTAAAGACCAGTCACTGTGTGGTTATGGCATTGGGCTTTGATAATTTGTTTTAGCATCATGTCATGTATAACTTCGTATGGTTATGGTATTTAGCTTTGATAATTTGTTTTAGCATCATGCCATGTATAACTTCACTTTAATGCAGGTTCATAGGATCAACCTTAGAGAAAGAGTCCGATCGAGGGGGTGGAATCCAACATTATGCTCATGGGGTGTCAATATTATGCGCTCAAGCGATCATGGATTGTTGTAAATAGGTTTCAGATTCGAGTATTCTTGCTACTCTTGTTGATGCAAGGTTCTTGCCATGAACCCTTATGCCACTGAAAAACATGAAGTAATAATACTAATGGACAGATTTGGCTTCTATCGTCTGATATGCGATTCAACACCACCTATATTGGCACCTGGAATTAGCAAGGACCGATTTGACTTGAGATACTTTGTTTGATCCTGTCTGGGAACACATAGGAAGCGATTTGCGCAGAATTATCACCTGAATTCCTCTGTTGCACTGCCGCTGCCACGTTTGCCGGACGGACCATTCCACCGTAAGAACGGTTGTTTCTGGGTATGTTAACACTACTCTGGGAAATGTTTGTTACAAACTCAAAAAGGTTCTCAACCGTAGCAGCCGCCAATGCGAGTAATATAACGAGTTTATATACAGTTGAGCAATCGAGATAAATTTTTTTACTTGAAATTAAGCAACGGGCCCCCACGATCGCGCAGTCATTTGAGAGAGCGGGGAACATGCAATCCGGAGTATTAAGTTATATTGAGCAGAACATAAATATTGAGTTGCTCACAATTCCATGTGTAGTACAAATCTACCCTAGTCACCCTATAAATACATGCTCAACATCTTCTTGCTGACACAAATTTTGCTAGCCAATTGAAAATTGAGCTGTAATTTGTTGAATTATAACACGGGGATATTAACAAGCTGCAACCAGTTGTATCTATGACTAGACAGTTCTCAATATACGATGCGGCTGCACCTAAGTCAAGTTCTTCTATTCTGGCTTCGACGCAAGCAGTTTCAAGCCTGCCCCTTCTATACAATGCAAACCCTTCTCCATGTAGTTGCTTCGATCAAAGTTGGTCACAGCATTTTTTCCACGTATCTCAATAGCAGCAATATCATAAGCCTCGGCTGCTTCTTCCTCAGTTTCTAGTACAAACAACAGAAAATTTGTCAGCAAATTGGATTTCCCTTCTCCAGGAAATAGGAGGAATATGAAGGAGGCATGTGCATCGTACTGAAAGTTCCCAGGTAGATGTCTCTAGTTCCAGCAACCAGTCCTATGCGTGCCTGCCATCTCCCATCTTTCTGCCTTCTATCATAGGGGGCATGGTTTAGCAGAGTTGAGTGAAACTTTCAAAGAAGAAACAAGCCCTTGAAACAAAATGAAGAAAATGAAAAGGTGATAGTCACCTAGTAACTCCTCTATAAATAGAAGCCCCTCTTGAAAAGCAGCTACTTCTTCTGCAGAAGAAAAAACTGTTATCAAGACAATCAACTATCTTAACTAGCACAATGAATAAATATGTCAATTATATATATACCTTCTCAAGTATGTTACACACTCCTCTCGAGACATGTCCCTTATGTCCTCCAGTTCCTTTTCATATTCTGAAATCTGAAACAATATTTACTCGTAAGATCACTGGAAACAAAGGGAGGAAAATAAACTAAGAACTTACCAAGAAATTCAGTTTTGTATTTTGGCCCCAGTATTTAAGAGCCGCAACATCATATGCCCTGGCAGCTTTTTCCTCAGTATCATAACTACCTGGACAGTAGGAAATTTTGAGGGAAAAAAAAAATCAGACCCTACACATAAAAGTCAGGATAGGACAGAACAGAAATAAACAATGTTTACCTAAATAAACTGAAGCACCACCATGTGGGAACAGCATTGCAAGAAACCAAGAAATCATTAGTAACCAACCAGTCAGAAGTTACTAAACATGTATCTAAGTCATATTTTTTATCATTTGCAACAGAAAAAAAAACGGACGGTAGGAACTTATGTCGCACCACACTAACACTAAAACATGTGCTTTGGTTAAAGAAGACAACGACAAATTTAACTGGGGCAATGCAATTCCTTTCATAGCTATGCCTCTTTGGTTATTTCTATTGAGGGAATCAGAGTGTAGATTCAGAAGCTAGACTGCCCCATATGTCAATGGTCCCAGAGGCCAAGGTGAGATAAAACTAGATAAAGCACACTTTTTTTTGGCATGCTGAGAGTTATATTGAGACAGTCCACTTTGCTGGAGATTGGTTAAGCAATAATTGTACAGCTAAGGTGTGCAGCGCCAGTAGCGAACTAGCAGTGAGTTAATCAGATAAGACAGAAAAATGTGTCAAAATGCAAATGAGCAACTTGTACAAACAGCAAAGTTGTAACATGCAGAACAAAAATTTACTTCATTGCTCAGTAAAAGATCACCAAAAGTACATAACTGACATACTACAACAAGTATAACTGCCTTTCAATAATCTATTTCACGTTCAAAAAAATGTGTCACAAAAATTGCAGTCCAAATGTGTCCTTTATGCTCTCATTCTTAACTATCCTGATTCTACAGTGATACTGATTACTGACCATATAATAGCCAATAACCATTGCAAAGTGACAAGAATACATAGAAACAGAATATAGTGAATGACAAGATGGAATATTATGCAAGTATTTAAATCCCTTCATAATCTAAATTTTCCACAGCTATTTATATTTGTAGGGTAACAATTTGTGTTGTGGCAATGTCATCAAATAATTTTAACGTCACAGATATTGTCAGAAATTAGATGGAGAAGAAGAGTAGTAGCCATTCAGCCAACAAACAATCTACTACTGCACCTTAGACAGCTTAAAATAGATGGAATACCTTGCTTTCCTTTTCTTCTCCGCCCTTCCATTCTGCATGAACTGTCCCACAAATGAGCTTCAAATTTTCCACTCCACCTATGCCTGCAGAATAAGTGATACTTTGGTAAATACCTTCAACTAAGCTTGGAACGTGAATGATTTGACTAGTTAAGACAGTGAAGGGACAGACAAAATGTAGTATTTTGTCTCAACTAATCAACTATATGAATAACAAGAACACAACCACCAGACTCACCTGGTAACACCATGGAAACTAGATGACCGAGTGCCTGCAGGTCGCGCCGAAGAAGTTCTTGCAGAAGCACTAGTGCCACCCTTCTCATTTCTATGACCTGCGACTGTTACAGGATTAATAGAATCACTAACATCATCAGCAGACTCATCCTTCTTCACAACATTAAGAACTTTGACTCTCTGATCCTCAGGTCTACAATCAGCAGACTGTCCATTCTCTGCCACATTGGCCAATGCATCCTTCTCATTGAAAGGGTTCTTGCTGTCTAAAGGGACCACTGAATCGCTCTTTGCGTCGTCACAGGCCTGAACATCATCATCATCAACTACCTCATTTTTCGGGATCTTCTTGGGGCCAAATACAATAGACTCAACTCCCTTCGTGCTGCTAGAATCCTTAGCTCCCGACTCCACTGCAGAGTGCAATCCACCATCCTCCGGGGCGGCCGCAGCCATAGAAGCAGTTGCTGGCAACGAATTCAGATTGATAGGGATGCTCCTCTCTATCTTCTCATCATCCCCTGATTCGCCCCCAGCCTTCGTCTCTTTCAGAGAGCCCTCCATTTGCTGCCCAAAATTAACCCCAACACGCCAATCAATCGCGCTACTAGCCAAATGTCTACAAAGTAGCAAGACAAGGAAGAGAACATTACAAAGAGAATCATCCAGCTAGATCTAAACAAATTATCACGAAAACCATATAATCACTGTATCTCCAAATATAATAATAATAATCACCGTATCGAGCAACACAAAACCTAGAACATGCAAGAATCAAATACACCAAGAAATAATATCGTAATCAGGAAACCTTTAGGCGCGGCCCGAAGGGATCGATGGGAGCGAAAGATCCGGACGCCTCCTCCGAATAACAAAAAAAAAAAAAATCCTCCTACGCCGGCGATTTATCACCACGACGAGGCACAGAAATGGGAGGAGGAATCAACCACCGAGGCAGGAAATAAATAATAGGGGCGGCGTCCAATTGATGGGGAAACGACGAAACGAGGACGAACGCGAGCGGCGAGCAGAGGAGATCGGGAGGGCTCAGTGGAGAGGTGATGCGGGAAACAAGAGAAATTTATCGGGGAAATCGAGAGAGGAAAGTGAGGAGAAATACTACCAAGATTACAACAATTTGTTCTTATTATTATGTCCCCCCTCATCCTTGGGCGGATTTATACGATCCGATGCTTAAGCACTGACTACGTAAGCAGATAGGTAATAATCCGCGTTTATAAATCCGAATTAAGGTTTATCACTCGTGTAATCCACTTCGTGCTCTACGCCCTCATCCTCGTGATGCGTGCCAGGCTGGTCGGCCCGTGCGGCGCGGACACGTGGACGACCGCGATGCAATCTTCGTGGGAGCGGTTGATCCGCGCCGTTTGTCGTTGGTGACGGGTGGTCTGGAACGTTCTAGGCGAGCAGCACGGGAGCCAATCCCGAGGCGTGCGCCCCCACCGCGCTGGACGGCTGCGAGCGGCGGACGCCTCGAGGGGTCAGGGGGCCGCAGCACGTCTGCACCCGCGGCAGCAGCAGCTGCCGTTGGGCTTATCTCCTCGTTCACTTCAAAGTTTCTGCGACGTTGTTCGGAATTCTGCAGGATGGGCCTAGATGCGGTGAACATGTGAGGTTGGGCTTATAGTCCGAGCGAAGCAGGAAAGCTACACCTCCGCAGGGAATTTTTACTGTTACTAATTTAATTTTTTTTTTAATTTACAAAACTAATTTTCGGTTTGAATCATTTGCAAAACTAGTCTCTTGCCGCCCTGGGCCACGGCGGGATTTAAAAACCGACGTGGCCCAGGGCGGCGAATGGCATCCCCGTTACCGGGGCTAATGGCGCCGGCCGCCGTTAGCCCCGGGGACGCCACGTGGATTCGCCGCCCTCCCCCAGGGCGGCGAATGCATAGGACCGTCCGCACACCGATCGGACGGTCCGAATCGACGGCAAATTGTTGTAACGCGCGCTAACTACCTTAAAACAGTCATAACTTTCGCATACGGTTTCGGAATCGGGCAAATAAGTACTCTACAGACATCTACAGAAAATTTTACATCCGCTTCCCCCCGACTTTGTCGGGTTTGTCCAAAAAAATTTTACGAAATTCGGCCGGGAAGATTGAGTTTTTGAGGTCCGAAGTTTCAGCACGGTTTTTAAAGCACACTCGTAATTTTCTACAGGCCACATCTTACATCGGTTTGAGCTGCACCTTCACGAGATTTTGCTATTCTTGTGTTGCTAGTTGAGAAAAAAATATCAAAAAAAAAGAAAAAAAAATTTTGCAGGCGGCCCCCTGGATACTATGCTAAAAACCGCCGTCCCCCAGGGCGGCGAATGCAATTTTGCATTCGGCCCCCTGGGGGCATTCGCCGCCCTCCCCCAGGGCGGCGAATCCACGTGGCCTCCCCGCGGCTAACGGCCGCCGGAGCCGTTAGCCCCGGGTGACGGGATGCCATTCGCCGCCCTGGGCCACGGCGGTTTTTAAATCCCGCCGTGGCCCAGGGCGGCAAGAGACTAGTTTTGTAAATGATTCAAACCGAAAATTAGTTTTGTAAATTAAAAAAAAATTAAATTAGTAACAGTAAAAATTCCCTCCGCAGGTTTCTTGTTTTTAATTGAACTTGGGCCATGGCCATCCAAAGAAAGTGACCTTGGGCCGTTGAAAGGTTACCTAACTTGCACTCGCAAACAAGGCATCGTTCACACAAGATGAAACCTGATAGCGAGGTGTTAATGCTTGCTTCTACGAAGTGTAAGGCGCGGATCCAGCTTCTCCATGGAGAGGAGGCTAATTGTTATCCTCTTCCTCCAGCCCTATCTTTTTCTTCCCGCTCCCCTTCTCCTTGTTCTCTAGAGATCCAGTGAATAGGGGGGCTAGAATCTCCACAGCTTCCATGCTGAATCCTAAGTAGCTTAAGTAAGGGAAGAAAAAAGTGTTCGTGTTTCGTGGAGGAAAAATATGGCGGCTCACTATCATGCAATAGCATAGGAAGAGAGAGCGAAGGAGATTCTGTTTTTAGGGAAGGAGAAAGGTTCTCGATCGTGCCGGTGTTCAGTATTCCAGCAACTGGAAGAAAATCAAACTACGGCAAAATCCCAGCACCAATAAAACGTGGACCTTCCATACGTATGATGTACACGAGGAGACTAGGACCATACATGTATCTGAGCACCTTCTAGGAACCGAGAGACAGGCAAAGCTGCAGGGGAAACCGGAAGTCAAAAACAGATTGTGCCCCTGCAACCCGCCCATCCCAAGCTGCTCCTGCACAAACCGGCCGCATCGATCGAAATCCGCAGACCCAGAGCTCGCGGCAGGGGATCACGTAGTACGTGGGTCCAAAACGAGCCCTGTATCCTTCTCCGCGGTCAACGATCTCCTCGGTCCATAATACTATTCCCGGCTGCTGCGCATGCCAAGATCTCCCAAAACCAGTCGCCGGTCAGGGCGCGATTCGGCCGCAGGACATGGAAGTTTCAGTCCGTTCGTTACCTGCCTGCATCTGCATGCCTGGACCGGCGCCCTGTTTCTCTTCGCGAGACTGACAACCGAACGTGGCTTCCACCACCACCCCGGCCCTAAGTTCCTAACGCGTGTGTAGTGTGGGCAACTGCCCGTATCTTTTTTTTAAGGACGAGCACGGTCTCGTCTGGTCGCCTCACAAGTATAGCTCTACTTGGAAGACGCAGTCGTAGTAGTATATATGCGACCGTACGTAGTCCGTATGTACCCCCAAGCTAAAATAAAGCTGCTACCACACCACTACTCCGTATAACTACTCACATTTATCACAGGTTCCAAATCCGTACGCGTACTAGCAGTGTACAGGTAGTACGCACCTTTTGCACGCATGAACTTTACGAGTCCTTTTTACCCCCCGACTAGTTGCTAGCCTGATGCTTCCACTGGCCCTACGATCTCCTGAACCGTAGCTGAACCAACGTAACTGCCGTGCCCTACGGGGCCTTTTTCACGGACGGCCACTCACGACAATTTCCCCGATATCCCGAGTCGGCCCCTCGCGGAGGTAGCCTTTTCCCGAGCCTGTCGCAGTAGCCGGTAGGGGCAAGCCAGTCACTGCACGCACGCACGCACGCACGATACCTGGCGTTGTCGTCGTCCACGATCCGATTTAACCGCTGCTGCATGCGCGCGCGTTTTTCAAACCGCCGCCTCGATCGGCGTCGAATCGCCGTTGCGGTTACGTTGCTGTAGGAGGAGTACTGCTACTATCGCAAGTGACGCAAGTCTCAACTGTTCTGACCGTACGCGGCGCTGCATGCTTTGGCGTCCCGGGCCGGCGGTGGTTTCTGGTTGGCCGCAGGGGCTGCCGGCCGTTAGGCGAGTCTCCGGATGCATGCCGGCGTGGGTCCGGCGAAAGCGGCCGCTCCTTCTCCCCCACTTTACCCGCTGCTCCCACGACACTGAGCACGCAGAGAGCAGGCAGGGCCGCGCAACCGGCGGACGCTAGCTAGCGAGTTATCAATATCTATCTATCGCCAGCGACCACGGGCCGCACTGCCGCGGCACATGCCACTGTCCTGCACATGTCAACAGTGCGAGTCTCCATTTGCAACTAGCAACACGAATAGTCGCAGCAGCAGTAGTACGTGTACAGTGTTTGCATTGCTGGGACACAGGTACACCGCATACGTACGTGCTGTTTGTTACTAGTAGTACTTATTATACGTACCGTTCGATTGGCCGCGCGCGTGCACGCATTCTTCGTCGTGCATGCATGTATATCGTATCGATCGATCGATATGTGCAAACAGTGTGCAAGAGTGACCCGGCGTAATCGTTGGTTGATTAGAGATGTCACGTACGAACGGCTGGTGTGGAGGAGTCAAAGCACGGGCAATCATTTTTAGTTGGAAAGCTGCCAGGGATAGCTGGCGCCGAGACTTTAACAAAACTGCAACTGTCAGGAATATTGTTTACCAGCGCAAAGCTGCAGATTTCGTTTCGATGCGATAGATGATTTCATGGCGGTCGAGGAGCATGAATTTTTTTACATTTTAGCTCTTTTTAAAATTTATTTTATAAATAGATCCCTAAAAAACTTCAATCGATAATGGGTCTTTTTTTTTTGACGCTAGCGACGATGCTGAGGTAAACCAGCTCGGCGTTAGAGCCATTGGTGCTGATCTTCTGGCCTCACTGGCGTCGCCCCCACGCTGGCAAATGATGTGGCAGGGAATCGGCGGCGCCACTATCATTGGCGCCGACCCTCCCCTCCTTGGCCCCGACACTGGCTGCCTTTTCCCCTCCCTCCTTCCCCACTTTCTTCTTCCTCTTCCCTCCTTCAGCTCGAGTCTGAGAAAACAAACGCATATCTCTCTTCTCTTACACCTATGCTTCTCAAATCCGGACGATTTGGAGGCGTTTTGTGTCGGATTTTTTGGTGAAATCGTCGAACAAGGTATCCTCCTCCCTTTTTCCTTTTTTTTCAGTTTTATCGGTTAATTTTAGAGGTCGAGGTGATACCCTAGAAATTAAATTTATCAAAAATTTGTATTTTTGAACCTTGCATTGCTTGATTTGAGGCTTGTAGTATTACATGTGTATGATATGCTAATAGATTTCTCTAAAAAATTAATTGATTGAGAAGGTGAATAACATGTTTTAGGTAATAGATGTTGCTAGTGTATAAAAGATAATATACCTGAGTAAATTTATTTTGTTATATTACGCTAGTTTTATATTTCTAATATTTAATTTAAAATTTTTGATGCGATGTAGATGGATAGAGTGGTTTGTGTGTATTATGATGTTAGAGTGATAGAACCTTATGCCGGTGCACATGTTGAGTTTGATGATGTGAGTGTGAAAGTTCTTATGTTTAGCACCTACCCAAACTTTGATGAACTAAGGTCACGGGTGGGAGATGTTCTTGGATGGACCGAAGACAATGAACAAATTGCTTTTACGGTAGATATGACGTCAGACAAGGACATAAGTATATCATCAATTTGATTGGTCAAACAAAGTGGGAGATTTATGTTGACATTGTGAAGGATTCTCAGTTGAGGTCTCTAGAGGTGTTTTCTTCAAAGATGGTACGCATCATTGAGACAAATCCTAATTTAGATTTAAATTAAGCTTTTCATTATCGTTATGTCGAGATGAATATTGTAACCTCATCTCGGCGTGTTAATGTGACATGTGAAACAACTAGAGGAAAGACAAAACATGAGTTGGTGTGGGAGGACTTCGAGGAAGCAAGGCCTTTGAAGAGACAATTAGTTGAGGACTTTAAAGAGTTAGGACCATCAGAAAGGAGATGTGCGCTGGATGGTATTGAGAGAATAAGGATAATAAAGATGGAGCTAGCAAGCGATTGTCTTGGTAACAACAGGGTTTCAAAGGAGAAATTACGAGATGACTTTGTCAAGGATCAAATGCCTTTCAATACCGTTCCCTGGTTGAATAGCTCCGATGAGGCCACTACTTCTGAACAATTGAGTGAAGATGATCAAAGTGATGAACCCGTTGATGAATCGTATAATCAGAAATTTGCTGCCGACTTCGAGGAAGATCGTCCATTTAAGCCATTAACCAGGGATGACCACTTAGCATTAAATGAATGTTGTGCATTTGAAAAGGTGTTTGGAAGGAATCCTTCTATCCACAAATTTAGGGACCTAAGTCACACAGAGGGTGCTGTATTAGATGGTGGAGTGAACATGGAAGTATTGCCTGAACTATTCGAGATAGACGGTCTAGTTAAAAAATTAGAGTTCTCATCGATGGTAGCATTGAATACATGGCTACAAGAGTACTCCATTATGCAACATCATCTGTATCATGTTGTTCATTTCTCGGCTTCTAGGAGATACGATGTTGAAGGTGAGGATCCTCGTTGTAAATGGAAGGTGTAGTCCTGAAAGAGAAAGAGTGGTACTTGGAGAATTTCAAATGTTGGAGATGAACATACATGTGGTAGTGCGCAAGGGTTTGGGAGTCACCGTCAACTAACATCAAAGTTCATAACTAACCGGTTATGCAATGCCATCAAGAGACAAACTACTCTTTCTGCTTCTGTTTTGGCTAAGTATATCTTTGAGATTTTCCAATATTGAGTGAAATATGGAAAGGCTTGCAGGGCAAGATAGGAGGCTATGAAGTTGATACATGGGGAGTGGGATGAAGCATATGTTCTATTGCCGACCTAGTTTGAAGCCATGAAGCACAAGAACCCAAGTATGGTTTACCACATTGATATCCATCCCGAAAAACATATGTTTGTTCGTTATGTGCCTAAGAAAATACCCATCTCGAAGAGCGCACGGCCAACTGGGAGAGGAAGCTGGCGAGGGCTAAGCGTACAAAGGAAGCCAAACTAGAGGCCTTTAGGAAGGGGAAATACTCTCGGTGCACCCGATAGATTAAGTTGCGTATGATCGACTATTTGAATCCCCTAAGGCATGTAACAATGATTTTTTGAAACATTTCACGTCGAACTATACGTGCACGACTATTATTTAAATTCGGAACAATTAGTTGTGTAACGTCGATTTAACTTGTTATGAATGATAATTGATGGGTATGGACTGTTGTTATGTTTTTAATTGGTTTTGTATTAGAATGATTTTCAAAGTTTTTGATGAATATGTATTGGGCTACAACATCTAACATTAGAATTTTGCAAATTAAAAGTTTGCAAAAATTCTCTTGGGAAATTAGATATTTTCGGTAATATGCTGGCTCGGCGCCGAGGTGGGTGGCTAGAGGCCTCCTGCCTCAGCCCACGGCTAAAATACATATGAATATAACAGATAAATACATTAAATATTTACAGTGTCCTATCAAGTTTCTCTTTTTTAGGTAAGATGCTAGCTAGCCCTCTCTATGCCTCAGAGGATAGCTGAGTAGGATACATGATTGCTGGTGTCGATAGTCTTGCAATAGAAAAGGGATCATTGTGACTGAATGCTAATTTTGTTAAAAAAACATTATTAGGGATCACTTGCACATTGTTGTTGTGATGATTTGTGCCATGATGCATAAGCTAATGCCACGAGAAGTTGGTTTCTTGAGCTTGTCAGGCGTGTTGTAATTGGAATGAGAAGAGATGTTTGCATTATCTCTGATTGACATCCCGGCATACTAAATGCCATCATCGATAGTGTATGAGACAGTTATGTGCTAACTTTCGTAAGGCCGGTGCCAGCTCGATGGAAGTGGATATTTGGAAGAGATATTAAAAAAACTCTTACCATTGCTTGCTAAAGGACCTCGAAAATGGCCTGAAGACCATTTACCCAAGAAAGACATGTGGTCTCGTGCACATGACCACCATGGATGCCGCTGTGGATACATGACAACCAACATGGCGGAACATTTCAATAGCATACTATTTGGTATCCGAAAGTTGCCAGTCACTGCTATAGTCGCTTTCACTTTCATGAAGTACAACGAGTTCTTCGTATCGAGACATCACAGTGTATTAGTATGGTTGAATACGGAGGAATGGTTTGGTGAAAAGACAAAAGCTAAGATAGAAAAGAAAAAAAAAGAAAAATGGATACGCACACTTCAAATTACTTTGATATTCAGAGTAAAACATATGAGATAATAGAGAAGGGTGGTATCACTCGAGGTGGTGTTCTCTACGGTGCTTGAGCATTTAAAGTATCAAGAGAAATCAACACTTGTGTCCTCTAAGTTGATGGTAATGTTCATTCCTGGCCGGTAAATGTGATGCGGCTTCTAATTCGAGAAGATATTTTTCATAGTTACTTTGGTACAGCAAAAAATCACATTTCTTGTTGGGGTCCTGCATTTCATAAAGATTGGAATAAGTTATTTGCTCACAATAAGTTAGAATTTTCTCAAAGCAAAAACACAGAAGTTGCAGACCCGGTATTTGTTTTCTTTACACTTGAAGAAGTAGCAGCCATCCTGAGCCTGGCACTCCTTCACTAGTTTTCCATGACATCTTATTTACCGCAACTTAGTCCTATCTGCATTCACTACAACTGCCGATAAATGGTGTCCAGCTTGTAATTTCACTAGAAACTGATCATATTGTGATTGGTTCAACAAAAAATCACATTTGTGGTTGGGGCCCTGCATTTCATAAAAATCGGAATAAGTTATTTGCTCACAATAAGTTAGAATTTTTTCAAAGCAAAAAAGATAAGTTGCAGACCAAGTATTTATTTTCTTGACACTCAAAGTAGAAGCCACCTTCATCCTCACACTCCACCAGTAGTTTTCCATGACATTTTATTAATCGCATGCCAGTACTTGGTCCACGATCCATTATGGTTTAGAAATCTCCTATTGAAATCTCTAGCAAAATTTAGCTATGGCGGGTCAACATGCAACGCAGGCCAATCAACAGTAATCGTTAAAATCTCCAGCAAAATTTAGCTATGGCCAATCAACAATAATCTTGAAGAAGAAAAGCAGTCAACTAGTAGATATTTTTCTTGTTGGGCCTTTCATCTAGAAAGAAGCTATACTGCCTGCTTGCATGGATGGGTCGAAGCCATCTAAGCGACCCAAATCACCAATACTAGTCCAAAGTGCAATCAAATGCTAAAATATGTGGTGTTAAGTGAAAACCTTAGGTTAGACCTAGTCCAATATGAAACTAAGGTAGCCCAATATGAAATTTACTCAAGAAGAATCGACGAGGAAGAGGGCAGCTAGGGATGGGGATAGGAAATGGCAACGCACCAAGGACGAGCGCCTACCTACCGCCGTGCCGAGGATCAAAGCCGTCGCTGCGCCGAGGACGAGCATCTGCCTACCGTCGCGCCGAGGACAAGCTCACCAAGGAAGGAACCGATGCTTTCCTAAGAAGCCATGGAAGGATAAAAATTAAATGATAAGAGAAAGAGTAAATTTTACAACTACTCTATCACACTCTCATTTAATTCCTCCATACTTTCTAACTACTTTAATTTTAAGCTTTAGGGCTTATCCCTTATTTAATCTTTCACCTATATAGGCAGTGGAGCACATCCTTCCAAGTTGTGGGATTTGGTCCGATGAATGCGACACCTTTTGGCCCAACTTGCCTTTCTTCCAAGAACGCCTAGCTCATGTCGGTCCCAAGGAGTTGGAGGCCACCGCCGCCGTTGAAACTAGGTACTCGTCGTCGATAGAAGGAATTTTGTATTTAGGCACCCTTGTATCCTTGGTTGAGCACGAGGGTCAAGTGCTCTTTCTCCATAGGAAGGACGCTAAGAACACCAATATGTGGAGATCATGGGCGCCAGCAAACATTGCTGATGAGATCGGTGTGTCCTTCACTTTGCCCAAGGGGATTGGCGACGAAGCGGTTGTCGACTAGGAGAGCATTCCGTGGCTGCAGAACAAGGTACTTCTCATGAGTTGGGACACTCCATGCTATGTTGTCCCGGTAGATGTCTACGAGGAGTACAGCAGGAACTACGTCTACTTCTTCGACTGGCTAGACAAGGATGACTACGCTTGCTTCGATAATTACTCGTTGTGCAAGTGGAGCTTTTCAGAGAAAGTTGCCACAAAAGTGATGTAGGTAGGAAGTCATTGGGGCTGGAACCATGCGAGTTGGTTGCTGCCCACGTTTCAATATATTTTCACTAGTCGGGTGCCCATGCGTTAATTAAGCTTGGTGTTTACTAAAATGCTTCAAAATTATATTTAATAATGTTCATCTTTCAAACTAACAAAGTAACATAGTAGAAAAGGTTCTTCTGCAAAGCAATTAGCTTATGCAGCATGCCACAAATCATCACAACAACAATGAGCAAGTGATCTCTAATAATGTTTTTTTAATAGTCAACATTCAGTCACAATGATCCCTTTTCTATTGCAAGACTATTGACACCAGCAATCATGTATCCTACTCAGCTAATCTCTGAGATATAAAGAGGGCTAGCTAGCATCTCATCTAAAAAAGAGAAACTTGATAGGACACTGTAAATATTCAATGTATTTATCTGTTATATTCAATGTATTTTGTTGGACGTGCCGACTGAGGGAGCGGCACAGGGATGTGACGGGGTATGAAAACATCCTTCCCACTTGAACATGGCAACTTGAACATCGATTTGGAACTGACACCGCGTCTAATTGCAACTCATTTGGAGGTCTCCTCCTAGAACCTCGAAGCTCTTAATCCATTTCATTGTTGAAGCGCTTGGATCTTCTTTTCCCCCTAGTAATGCAGGGTCGGCAACAAACTCTTCACCATCGTATGTAGGCCACTGTGTTGGGTCAAGACAAGGCTCAAATCGACTAGCCCATGTGTTGACGACGGCTTGTAATTTGAACTCATGCAGCAAACACGGTGGCACTTCGGAATCGAGCTTGTGCACCTAACAAACAAAAATTAAGTGAGAACATGGCATGTGCAACGCCCCGCTTTCAGCGAGACGTTAAACAATAATTTGCTAAAATCTACCTGTGAAAATTTCGCTTCTTGTGTACTGTGTTGTATGTCGTGCCTGAATCTTGATTTAAAATCATGTCCTTGATCTCAACAATCCATCCTCCCAAAAATCCTCTGCTCAAATAATCTTTGATCTCGACTCCCATCATCAAGCCCTGTTCCAAAAACCCTGATGATGAATTCCTCGATCTTCTCTTGCAAAAGATTTTGATTTGATATCCGAACCGACCTTCCAAAATATCCACTTCGATTTCCGTTCCGAAGATCCGATGTTGAAACCCTGAACATTCCCTCTTTCGAATCCCCTGTTGAATCTCCCCGTAAATACCTTTGTTTCCTCTCTCCCTTGAAATCCACCTCTACTCGATGATCTACCCCAACATGCATACGTATATATGAGCATCCATATATATGTAAGTATATGTATACATGCATGTATACATACAAGTATCAACCCTACTACTTAGCTCCACCAAATTATGTGTGTATATGTATATATACACCTCTCTAAATATATATGTACATAAAACCCTCCGTGAGCATACCCATGTATGTGTGTGTGTGTGTGTATATATATATATATCCACTCAAAATACGTCTCGCCTCCATCCAAAGTCCCGGGAAAATTCCTCGAAAATTTCCTTGAGTTTTTCCCAAAATTCAAATTACATGTCGTAATTTGAATTTAATCCGTCCTCTTTGATTTTCTCTTTTTGGATCCTCTACAAAAATCCTCGGAAAAAGAACCAATCCCAAAAATACAAAGAAATTACTACCTTGGACCCCTCCTTGACTTCCCCAATTTTTCTGGGTTTAAATATAAAATTTTGAATTCAAAAATCCTTGCAAAAACTCCCAAAGTTCCTCCCAAAAATACCCAAGGAAAAAGAAAAGGCTGCACTGTTCACCTTGGGCCACACCTGCTCGCTTTCGGCCTAGCAATACGCAGCATAGAGCGCTCCCCGCCGTAGCCGTTGGATCGCCGCCACGCATCCCCATGCGCAGCTCAGCAGCCGTCAATCTTCCATCGCGCTGAGCCGCTAGATCTCGCCTCCCGAGCCGCACCCACCGTCTGATCATCCTCCTTCACGCGTGCTCGCCCGCGCGCGGAGCACCGCACGCCACGGGATTTCGCCATGTGTCCCCCCCCACGCGTCGCGCCAGCCACAAGATCTCCGCAATGGACGCGCACGTGCCTACACTCTTGGATGAACGCCGCGTGGCCCGCGCGTCGCTCAGCTGTCGATCTCCCGGTGCTGTTTATCTTCTACCTCGCTCTATCCCCGTCTCGCCCCGATCACACACTGCAGCTGTTCGGCAAACACCGAAGCCAACGCCTGCGCCACACCGGTCCCCGCTCGGCCCTACGTTGGTCGCCGCTAGTCGCCAAGGGCTGGACAGCCACGATCGCGCTCCGCCGCCCCGTTTCCCGCCTCTTTTCCCCTTCTTTCGCCTCTCTCTCGCCCGGACCGCGATCGGTCAAAAAGCCGCAAGCCACTCGCATCACCGCCGTCCCCACCATGACCGAGCTCAACACCACTCCTCCCGTGCTCGCACTCCAAACCTAACCGTCCGATAGCCGCCTCTGCCGTCTCGCGCATCCTGGCCACCCATTAGAATCCGCCGCCCCGAGGAAAATTTCGCCGCCGTGCCAATCCTCCCACCCCTGCCCCAATCATTGAGCTCTATGATTGGAGTTTCTCCCTCCCCAAACCGACCTAAACCCGAGCCCCTTCCCCTGTATAAAAGCCCTCCCCGAGGCCTCATTCCCCTCCCCTCGCTTCAGTTTCCAGGACCGCCGTCCGGCCGCGTCTTCCTGAGGAAATCGGCCGAGCCGCACCGCCTCGGGGCTTCACAGGCACATCGACTCCCCGTGCGCCCTCGCCCAGTCCCGGAGCCGAGCGCCCCACACAGCTCCCCTCCCCGTCGGCCTCCCTTTTCTCGGCCAGAGCTGCCGCCACGAAACATCTCACCGTGGTGAGCTCCCCTCTTCCCGCGGTGATGCTAGTGTTACCCCTGTGATACTCTCAGACAAGGTTTAAGCGTGGTCGTCATGCGCTAACCAAATATACCGCTCTCTGTTCACCGGGCCCCTTGGAGGCACCTTGGATGCCCATTCCCTTGCTCCTTTATCTCTCTGCTCGCCGTCGGTGCTTCCATCACTAGCTACCACCGCCGCTCAAGACATCGGCCGCTCTCCGGACCCCGCGCGCAGGGCCTCTTTCCCCTTGGCCGCCGCTCAAAAATTGGCCACCGGCCTCTTTCCCTTCTGCTCTCACATTCCGCCGCTATGGCAAAATCGATCCGTCGCAGGGCCGCCGTCCGCCCATCCTCGTCTCGATCCAACCTGCTCAATCGATTTGCTCCGGCCTCCTCTCCCCGTCGGTGCACGTCGCTTGCTCCCGAACACCGCCGTTCGCCGGATCATCCCCGCCGCCATGAGCCGTTCGATCCTGGTGTTCTCCTTGCTCCTGTGACCGTTTGGGACGATGTCCCCATGGAACGCCGATCAACCCACCTGGTCCCGCGCGTGTGCCGTGTTAGCCCTCGTCCCTAGACGCGCGCACCCGGTCCACCGATCGCGAGTCACTGGCATGCGGGCCCCGTCGTCCTAATCCACTGTGAGCCATGCTAGTGCAACCATCCCACTGTCTCACACGCTCCAGCACTAGTGACCCGGGCACACGCACCCAACCCCCACTGACGTATGGGCCTAACCCCCCTCGGTCCACCAAGGACCGACCCCATGCGCCCCCACCATTCCTCCTCCCTCTCCCTCACTGACACGCGGGCCCGATTGGCCAGGGGGCCCTGGCAGTCAGTGGCCAGTGGAGGTTCTAAGGAATATTCTCTCCGGAAATTTAATTTAATCCTTTCTAGTGAATCAGAAAATCTGTTAATCTTCGAAAAATCATATCTTCCGATCCGTAACTCCGATTGACTCCGTTCCAACTCCAGTAATTTTCTAAAATTGAGATCTATCTAATGGCATATTATTAGCACAAAATAGGATGCTTTTTACTGGCCTTTGTATAGATTTTTGTGTGTTTGCGCATAGTAACGGTCGCCGGAAATTTCGTTTCAGAGCGGATTTCGCGATGATTTCTCGAAGACCAATGAAGACATAGAGCAAGGCAAGTCCCTTTTGATCATCTCGAGCCCATAATTTCGGAACAAGTATTTTATTTGACAAATCGCATACGCTAGGTTACACTGTTATAAATTCTCGGCCGTGGTCGCAAGACGACCGACGGGCCGCCAACCCATTTGCTGCATAACTTCCTTGATTGATTGTGATTCCCTTATACCTCTTTGTCACCTCCCTTGATAGATCCCGGTATCCGTGTCGATGGGCATGGTATTGGTGATCGCCTATCAAATTTAAAAATGACTATGATGGGTAAAACTTGGGTTTACGAAACTTTGGAAAACCCGACACCTGGGTCGGAGCCTTGAAAATAAAATGGTTTCTAAAAACCGTGGTACAGGGATCGTGCCATCGAGACGAGTCTCCCGCACTGCAGCAAAGGACCGATTCCATTGGAATTTCATCCGAACATATGACAGTACAACCACATGGGTGATATGGGATAACTCCTGGCTGAATAACTGGTCTCCCAGGGACGCCTTGCGTGCCATTGGACTGTGGATCGTGTGGGAGGGTGTCGGGGGTGCCTTCTGGGTTCCTAGCACAGCATGGTCTTAGACCTACCCTGTTATTGGTCTGAGGACCCCTCCAGTTGGCATGGGGTAACCTGGGAGGGTTTGGGAAATGCCTTGTCACGAAAACCTCTACGTCACCACATCGTACCCAATGCGTGTGATCTGGTGACTAGAGTGAGTCACGTCGTGTGGTTAAAGTGTACCCCCTCTGCAGAGATCTAAACTGTTTGAACAGCCGTGCCCATGATCATGGGCGGATGTGAGGTGATTCCTTAGCATAGTTTTGTTTGACAACTGCTTGTAAAATGATGTTTGCGAATTGGGAATCCAATTTCGGAAAATGTTGCAAAGTTGTTAATGATAGCAAGGCTGTGGGCCCAATGAGGTTGGATCAGCTGATGGCGCTGGATCCTGGAGGCCAACTCTTGAGAGTTGCGCCGATTCAAAGATTGATACAACTCACTCCGATCAGACGAGACTCACCTCGCCCTAATTGTTGAGAAGCACACACTAGTAGATTTAAAAAGATTTAAACAAAGCAGATTGCAAAATAACCAGTCTCTCTTTGAAGCTTGCAACAATCACCTAAGTTTCCCTGACTTGCTGAGTACGTAAGTACTCACCCTTGCTTTATATATATATAGTTCTCCGCCGGGAGCTGGATGCTGGAGTTGCAGTGAAGAGAAGATTAGAGTTTTGTCCTGGTTCCCAGCCGTTGCTTGTGTGTTGGGACTTAGCTCGCTGTTTCGCTGCTGCCGCTGCCTCTGTGTTGTTTGTTGCTGTCTCCGGCTTGCTCCGAAGCTGCAACATAAGTTAAGGTATATGTTTATTTAATTATTATTTATTTAAGTTACTGCAATGATGCACGTCTAATTGCTGTGGATACCAGCGCTGTGTCCTGGGACTGGTATCTGTATTGCGGTTCCGCGGGAAGGCAGTTCACGCTATAATCTTGCAGCATACCCTAATTGGTACCGTTGTACGGCGGTGCCAGATCGGGGTATGACAATGTGGTATAACAAGGGCCTTTGACAACTACAAGTGTTGGTCCTGATACTTTAAATGCTTGATCACCATAGTGAACACCACCTCGAGTAATACCACCCCTCTCTGTAATCTCATATGTCTTACTCTGAATATCAAAGCAATTTGAAGTGTATGTATCCGCCTTTTTTTTCCTTTTCTATCTTAGCTTTTGTCTTTTCACCGAACCGTTCCCCCTTATTCAACCGTACTAATGCACTGTGATTTCTCGATACGAAGAACTCGTTACACTTCATGAAAGTGAAAGCGACTAAGCAGTGACTGGCAACTTTTGGATACCAAGTAGTACGCTATTGAACTGTTCCGCCATGTTGATTGTCATGTATCCATAGCGGCATCCATGGTGGTCATGTGCACGAGACCACATGTCTTTTTTGGGCAAATGGTCTTCAAGCCATTTCCGAGTTCCTTCAGCAAGCAATGGTAAGAGTTTTTTAATATCTCTTCCAAATATCCACTTCTCATCGAGCTGACATATTCTTAACAATTCCTTCGCCTCATCCTTATTGGCACCGGCCATATGAAAGTTAGCACAAAAGTGTGTCATACACCATTGATGATAAACAAGGAGTAACCCTGGAATAGGAGTCCTCATGGCATTTAGTATGCCGGGATGCTGATCAGAGATAATGCAAACATTTCTTCTCATTCCAATTACAACACACCTGACAAGCTTAAAAAACCAACTTCTCATGGCATTAGCTTATGCAACATGGCACAAATCATTACAACAACAATGTGCAAGCGATCCTTAATAATGTTTTTTTAACAGAATTAGCATTTAGTCGCAATAATCCCTTTTCTATTGCAAGACTATCGACACCAGCAATCATGTATCCTACTCAGCTATCCTCTGAGGCATAGAGAGGGCTAGCTAACATCTTACCTAAAAAAAAGAAACTTGATAGGACACTGTAAATATTTAATGTATTTATCTGTTATATTCATATGTATTTTAGCCATGGGCCGAGGCAAGAGGCCTCTAGCCCCCCCCCCCCCCCCCCCCGCCCTTGGAGCCAGGGAGGCTGGAGTTGAGCCATCATACTACCGAAAATATCTAATTTCCTAAGAGAATTTTTGCAAACTTTTAATTTGAAAAATTCTAATGTTAGATGATGTAGCCCAATCCATATTCATCAAAAACTTAGAAAATCATTTTAACACAAAACCAATTAAAAACATCACAACGGTCCGTACCCATCAATTATCATCCATAACAAGCTAAACCGATATTACACAACTAATAATTCTGGATTCAAATAATAGCACGTGCATGTATAGTTCGATGTCAAACGTTTCAAAAGATCGTTGTTACGTACCTTACGGGATTCAAATAGTCAACCATACGCAACTTAATCTACTAGGTCTACCAAGGGTACTTTCCCTTCCTAAAGGCCTCCGGTCCGGCTTCCTTCGCACGCCTGGCCCTCACCAGCTTCCTCTCCCGGTCAGTCACGCGCTCTTTCTTCTCCTTGCATTCTCTCTCCTCGATCCTCCTCTTCTCTTCGTTCAACTTGCATGCCCTTTGATATCGGCATCCAAAGCATTGTTCCTCCCAAATCGTGTCCAAACAAAGCTACTCCGCATCTTTGGGATGAATCTCCGTGTCAATCCACTCCACAAAGTTATATAGAGGAGGCGGTGGCTTCGGTGCCTTCACAAAATACAACTTATTGTGATTTCCATAGTACAATCGAATGTCCACATAGATGAAACAAATCAAAATGTTTTTAATTTACCTCCACCGGCTTCTTCGACCTTCCTTTCTTTCCCGTTGGCTTCATCTTCTTCGTGGTGTAGATGTACTTACGGCACATCCAATACCTTCGGTGGTACGTCGCATGGTCTTCGCTAATTGCAAACTTGCATTCATCACCACACCAACACATGGGACGAGGAACACCCGGTGATGGTTGCTTACGAGGGACATAACCCATTGCATCCATCCTACACAACATGTTGTAAACAATTGCAATATACACGGATTAATGATTTATATGAAACGTATGGTGCAAAATAGCTTTTTAATCTACACATGTATACTAGAAGCCTCAAATCCACTAATGCTACTAGTTATACCTACATGCTACCTTGGTGAAATCATACACATGTAATACTACAAGCCTCAAATCAAGCAATGCAAGGTTCAAAAATACAAATTTTGGACAAATTTGATTTCTAGGGTTTCACATCGATCTCTAAAATCAATCAATAAAACTGGAAAAAAAAACAAGGGGAAAGGGAGGAGGATACCTTGCTTGACGATTTCACCTAAAAAATCCGAAGCAAAACGCCTCCAAATCATCCATATTTGAGTAGGATAGGTGTGAGAGGAGAGAGTGATATGTGTTTGTTTTCTCGAGCTCGAGCTAAAGGAGGAAGGAGGAAGATGGAAGTGGGGAAGGAGTGTCACAGCCTGATTTTTCGAGAATTAAATAAATTAATCAATAATAGATTTTCTATAATTTTTATTAAATTGTAAAGTTAATTAATCAAGTAAAGTAAACAATGGAAATAAAAATTTTCTTTAATAAATCAGTGTCAAAATCATTTTTACAAAATTCGTTGTGTGTAAGTACACTCTCTGAAATTTTCTCAGATTTTTTAGAGCTCCAGAATTAATTTTAATATTACAAAGATCAATTTTAGTAATTATGTAAATAATTCTCAATTCCTTTTCTCGGGTCATTTCTTGTCCAATCCCTTTAGGGCCTTCTTTTCTATCCAGACTCAGGTTGTCATTCCTGAATCCTAATTCTCTAAAAAAAATCTGACTCCGGAAAAATCCCCGAAATTTCAAATCCGACAGACTTAAATATATTCCATTCCTTTTTATTAAATATCCATATTTCCTTTTTATTCAAATGTCCTTGGTCTCCACAAAAATACAGGTCCTTTGAAATAAATCCAAATCCTCAATACTCCGGAGTTTTTCCAATTCCTGGATCCCATAAAGTATTTCCGAGTTTTCGATTCCCAAAAAATAATACCAAGATATTCGAAATATTCTAATGTTCCAAATATTTCCCCCAAAATTCTGATATTCCAAAATAATCCTTGACTCCCTAAATATTCTAAAAATCTTCGCGGTAGGTGAGAAGCCGCTAGCGCCTCTGTCCTCCCCTTTTGTTCTGTGTCGACGCCATCATCTGCCCAGCCGGCGCCCCGACTCCTCGCTCTACCACTGCGACCTCCTGCCGGCCGCGGGTGAGCATCCCCCTACGCCGCCTCTGTTTGCCCGTGTGCCGTCGATGTTGTCACCATGCCGAGCTCCCGAGGGACCTCAGAAGCCTCGGGCCTCCCCGGTTCCATCCCCTGTGTCGCCGCTGCTTGCCGTCCTGGATGTCCCCATCTGACGCCGCCATCTTGTGTCGCCTTAACCGTCGTGAGTCACTGCTCCTGCTTGCTGGACACCGCTGTGGTCATCGTCAAACACCATCCCGCCGGTGCCATGGAGCACGGAGACCCTAGGGGCACTGACCAGCCGGCCCCGGTCGAGTAGTACTCCCTCCCCTCGGTGACAAACATGTGGGCCCTGGTGTCTCTTCTCCTCTCTGGATGACAAGTGGGCCCGCACTCAGATCCACAGAAAAGCCCAAAAACCCTAGCCGTCCGATCTCCTCGAGATCAATCCGAGCCACTAGATCTTCATAAATTCCCCAAATCCAATCCTAGCCGTCCCTTCTCCGAGATTGCATCTCCACCGTTGGATCCTCTTAATCCGATCCCTTTGCCACCTTAGCCCTAGCAGCCACCCGGGCATCCACCTCAGTGGCCACATCATCTCATCATCCACGTGGCAGCCACATCCCCCAAATTCCACCACTGTATCTGTAATGCCCAGAAATTCATAACCAATATTCTGAACATTCCTATGTATTAAATCCCTGTCCAGGAAAGCCAGGGTACACAATACCAAGTTGCCATACAGAGTACGTTTTACAAACAGAATAAATTGCACATAAATGCAGGCGGTAAAAATAAATGAAGTACATATACAACTAGCCAAACGGAGGCTTCCATTCCACAGGCGTCTTGACGGCGGAGCCAGCCTAGTCCTCCTGATGGTCCTCGTCAGACATGTACTCCACCACTGAGAGGGGAAAGGGAGCAAGACTAAATACCACCTATAGTACTCAACAAGGCACACCTGCAAATATACACAATGCACGGGAGACAAAGATAGGCTAAGGGTTTATTTGCGTAAAAGCAATTACAAACAGTAGTAGTTCGTAAACAGTAAAAAGGTTGATTAATTGAACAATATTAATCCTCCACTGATTAATGTTACACCACGTTAACCAGGCCCAACCATCCATCCTAACACTATAGCAAATTTTCATGTCAATTTATTATAGTGAGACTAATCACGGTGAATCTTGACCAAGATGCCCATAACCGCGGGTGCGGCTATTCGAATAGATTTACTCTGATCAGAGGTGTATAACTGTATCCACAAGACACAGCTCCACACATGTTCCTGTGTGTTGGCGTGTCACCACAACACCCCGTGAGAGGCTATGACAGGACCGTTCACGCAACCTCTCCCTAACCATCCACACCATGCTGAGGTTGCACCTACAGACAGGACACCCCATATCGGCCAGGCTACTCCCCTTGCACCACAATGGATCTGGAAGCCGATCAACCCGAACCCGAGCCGACCTAACTCCATCACGCCCATTCTCACCAACGGTGCCTAGAAGAGGGAGAAGAAACGTTGCAAGCCCAGCCGTTGCCCACGCTGGCTTGTGGAATGTATGATTAATTCCTCAGGGGGTTCCCGTGAACCGATCCTTAATTGCCATGGGTGCGACCAGCAGAACCATGCACCCACAGCCCACCATTTAGGTCAATTTTTAGTAGTTTAATATCCGCGTATCCAAAGTTCCATTTCCCAACATAGAGTCAAACAATAAGTGTAAATAAGAGCATTTAATTCCCTATGTGAGCTAATAGTTTCTAAGCATGGCTAAGCATTCTAATCATATCCTCTAGTCATATTATTATCCAGCTACAAAGGTATATAGGTGGAATGAAGCCCGAGCAAGTAAAATTGCATTTATATAGGTCAACCTTCCCACGTGAAATGATAAAATAATGCATGTTTATTAATTTAAAGCAAATATTTTGCAATAAATAGGAACAAAATGATCGGGAAAACAATACGACTTGCCTTGCTCCGGCTCGGCAAACTCGGCAACGACTTCATAGTAAACTGGAGGGTCGACTACATCTGTTTCTATAGCAAACAAAGCACAAACAATTAAAAATAGTACATGTGGACATTGAAACAGGGGCTGAAAGTATTTTTAACGGATTCTTGGCATTTTTCTAGATTTAATGAAATTTGGATGGAATTAATCAGAGCTCATATGAATTAGTTATGAATTTTAGAAGTTTTACTGTGATTTTCCAATGCAAAAAACTAATTTCTAAACGATTTATTACGCATTAACAAGCATTTAATGCGTCAGCGGACCATGGGGCTGGCGCCGATAGGCGGGACCCATGGGTCAGTGGCACATGAGAGTACGGCACACGGTGGACGTAGTCCATGCGCGTGCGACTGCAGACACAGGCGCACGAGCGGTCCTGATCTGCCGAGGTAGATCGGATGGCTCAAATCAAGCCGAGACCAACCCCGCCGGCATGCGCAGCCGGCGACGGCGCGTGCGGCCTGATGGTCGCCGCCGGTGACCATCCGGCACGGCGGAGGGCAGCGGCGAGCAGCGGAGAAGGCGGGGAATACGACCGAGTGCTCATCGAGGTGCGGCAACAGACGGAGAGCAGTGAGCGACGGCAATCAGAGGGGTTCAGCGGCGAAGAGGTTTGGGTAGCCAATGGTGATGGCGTTCCAGCGGCGCAAAGGAACGACAGGGGCGCGAACAAGGTTTAGGAGAACCTGGTGAAGGTATAGAACATGTTAGAAGAGAAAAAGACCGAGTGGGTCGACGGAAATCCGCGACCGACGGCCAGCGGAGAGGCTTACCAAAAGGGACAATGGAGAGGATGGAGTTCCGGCGGGAATCTGAGGCGGCCAACGGCGGAACAGGACGCAGCGGGGCGTGGCGAAGCTAGCGAGCGCGAGCGCGGTAGTCGGCGATGGCTGTAGCGACAGCAACGTGCAATTGGAGTCGGCGGAGCATGGCGGCGGTTCGGGAACTCGGCACGAAGGGGGTTAGGTACTCGGCAGATGGGGGCAAATGAGGGGAAAGCGAGAATGGAGCACGGGTAGGGTTTTTATGCACTCGACTGCGGGAGTTCGTGGCCGGGTTGGCCGAATTTCATGAGAAAATGGGGCGGCGGAGATGGCGGGATCGGCGAAATTCGCTCGCGGGCGTGCGCGAAGAAAGCGGAGGAGTGGGAGAACGGATAGGTGACCGCGTCCATGCCGTCTGAACCACATGCGAGGGCGGGAGATTGTGGGCCGAGGCAAAATCGCACGGCGGGGTGAGCGGATCCCCTCTAGCCGATTCGGCCGAAGGTTGAAGATGTGTCTGATGTGTGGGCCCCGGTCCCACACGTCAGCGGGAGGAGAGCGGAGGGACGGAACGGCTCCGGACAAGCGGGGCTTGACAGTGAGGGGGGAAAAGCAGGGCGCGGGCGAGGAGACACTGACCGGCGGGCCCCACGTGACAGAGGGAGAGAGAGGAGGGACGCACGCGATGCGCGGCTGACAGATGGGGTCCACGAGGAGGCGCGCGTGGCATGGGCCGCGGCAAGCCGAGGAGCAGGACTGGGCCGGCGGCCCGGCAGGAAGAAAAAGAAAGAAAAGGAGAAAGGGAAAGAAAAAGAGATTTCAGAAGGATTTTAATTTCAATAATTTGTTTTGATTTATTAAAAATACTTCTAGTGCTCTAAAAATTCCTGTAAAATTCCTGTTAGTGTATTTTGGCAAGAAGAATATAGGAAAAATATTCTCAGCCATGATAATTTATTGTTTTGTATTTTACTTATTTAATTAATTCCCATGGCCTTTTTAAAAATAATTTCTTTGAGGCTTTTTCTTTAATATATTTTCTATGGCTCTATTTAAGAGGAAAAAATTCAGGGTGTGACAGTATCCTTTCCCTTTGATTCATAAGCCTAGTCCACCATGAGCCAAGTCATTGATAGTGGACCCCACTCCTGTACACAGCCACAATATTTATTTTAATTCGAAAATCTAGTGAATATTCCAGGGAATATTCCCTTCCCTATTCTTTTCGGATTTTCTCCGAATTCGAACTTCCGAAGGCCGTATCTTTTCCGTTTGAATTTTGATTCAACCCGTTGTTCTTCCTAAATTCATCTAAAATCATGATCTACTTGTTTATATACTTTTTATGTACTATTTATTTGGAGTTTCTTAGGGATTTTTCTTGTTTTGCGTGTAGTTGTGTAGATTTCATCGGTTCGGAGGATTGCGAAGATCGAGGAAGAGTTCAGAAGATCTGCGGAAGACGTTTTTGGTTGCAAGGCAAGTCACACGATAATCCCCTTGAGCATGTTGATCCCATTTGTGAAATCTATTTTGTTTTAACATTATTGCATGCAATATTTTAGAATGCTATTATTACGGGTAGTTATTTATTGTCCAATAATCTTTGATTTTTATGGCCATGTTGATATTGATTACTTTACCTTGATACCCTAGGTGATAATATTGACTAGCTGGATGTCTATTTACTGATCAAGCTAGATTGTTTAGGTTCTGCTTAGCCATGTCTAGAAACTTTGGTGTTATTTTATGTGGGGAAACTATTGATTCACTCCTGATTAATTAATAATTAATGGCAATAGTTTCACGACAGTTGGTTGTGGTCAGTCAATTAAATGTGACAACTAAAACTTGACCAAATGGTGGGTTGTGAGCACCAGGATTGTGAATGTTGCTAGAGGTGTTCATGACAGTTAAGGACCGGTTCGCGAACTACTTGTTGTGAAGTATTTACCGTACTAACCACAAGCTAGAATGGACAACAGCTGGACTTGTAGTGTAGCATGTCCCAGCAAGAGGCACCACGGTATGTTTAGTTGATAGGTGGTAGTGTAAATAAATCTACAGTGGCAGTGCCAATAAGATTATATGTTTGGGAGCCAAGAGTTTCTCTAGCCTGGAGGTTGGGCCATCTCTACTGGGGACTTGGCCGGTGACCATTCTGTTGGACATGTTATGCGAAAGGTCTTGTCACGGTTTTCCCCTTTGCAGTACCATGGTGGTATTTCGGTGCATGGTGACAAGTGCGAAATCGTGTCTTGTGGGTAAAGTTATACACCTCTGGCCAAAGTAAAACTATTCGAATAGCCATGTCTGCGGTCAATAGGCGGGCCTAGCAATGTTTTCTGTGATTAGTCCCACACTACTTATTAATGGTGATAAATGATGGAATCTGTATAGCTCTAGTTTGGAGAGTTATGGTTTGAGCCTGAATTGCGTTGGAGCAATGTTTAGAGATTGATTTAATATTAATTATTAATTAAACGATACTGTTTTTCAATGCTTTTAAATGCAAATGTTTGAAATGCCGTTTCATGCAAATAAGCCATAATATGCATTTCTTTTGGAATCCTGTTGCATTATTTTGCATTTTCATGTGTGGCTTGTTGAGTACGGTGGGTGGTACTCAGTCTTGCATTGCTGCAATCATTAGAGTGAAGCTTTGCGAGGAGGAGAAATTTGGTGTTTGGCTCATACCTCAGTTGAGCTGCCTGTGGCTTGGAGCTGAAGCTACGCTAGTTGCCGTTCCGCTGCTGGTTTTCTTCTGTGTGAGGACTAAGTGCCTTTTTGTAAGTATTTATCATTATTACGTTTTGGTTATGAAGGACCGAAACAGGCGACCAGAGGGGGGGTGAATGGGAGCCTATAAAAATTTCTTTCAAAAAGAAACTCGGCCTATGTCCCAAATTTCAACCCAACGCCCCTCTCAATCAATCGTCAAGATTACTTACCCCAACTAGTGGTGTAATAATCTTAGGAACGATTAAACAAGTTCTCCAAGCCGGCAGAAGCAAAAATAATTAAGACAGCTCAAAACTGCCCTGTAAAGAATTCCTCAAACACCTTGCGTGCAGTAGCGACAACAGCAGCTTGCTGGTGGCCGGCAAATAGCATGTGCTGAACTCCCGTCCTGGCGTGCTCGACCAGCAGCAGCAGGGAACGGCAACGACACCCAGCGAACAGCAGAAACTTGACTCCGCGACGGCGCGCGTGAGGTCACTGGCAGCAGACAGTAGGAAAAGTAGATGCAAACAAAAAGAACAGAAAAGTAGATGCAAACAAAAAAGAACAATTCACCAAGATGAATGATTAACTCCAGTAATTGTTCTACAGAACTGCATCTAGCCTCCGCCCGATCGTCCTCCCTCTCTTGATTGGAGAGATCAATAAAAATCTCTCTCTAGACTTGAAGACCTAGGCTAGATCGAGAGAGAAGGTGTGTTCCCTAGAACCCTAGGCACGGGTACTGTTCACGTGAACAGTAGCTCTCCCCAAAATCCCAAAAAGCCCCCCTCTCTCAACCCTAGGTGCCACATATTTTATATCTCCAAAAAGGTGGCCCACCTAAATTACAAAACTGTCATTACGCGACTTAAACGACACGTAATGGCATGATAATCATATCCAATCAATCACGTCCTCCATGTCAAATTCCGCGATGTTCGCGATCCCTCCATCTCCACGATGTGATCCTCGCGATGTCGCCGCACGACCATCCGAAATCATATCGCGATCGCCGGAAATTTCCATCTTCGGCCACGCCCGCCGCACGAGCGTCCCGGTACATCCTTGGTTTTATGGCTCAACCAAGAAACCGTCCACTGACGTCCTCCCGCCGTGTAGCCAGATACAGTAGACGTACACCGCACAATCTCCGTCCCTCGAACGCGAGCGTCGAACCACCCTTCACCGCCCCGCGGTTCATCAGCATGGCATCCTATCCCCGTTCTTCACAGATTGCCGCATGATTAGTCTCCACCTGTCACCTGCAACCACAGCCTGCCAAGAGACACGTCACACGCACACCGTGTTGTCAATCGCTCATCACAAGGCACTAGCCCCACGGGCATCTCAGGTTATATTTATCAAATTGTTGATTTATGTACCTCGGCTGATTTCTAGACGAGGGTTTATTGTACAAATTAACTTTGGAAATTCTGGTGAATTTCTGGGCGTGACAAGAAGGGAAGGGAAAAGGCAGGCGGCATCGGGGGTGGGGGAGGGGTCGGCGCGAACAACGCTAGCGCCGACCCTCGTCGTCACCCATTCTGGCGCTGACCCCCCCTGCCACATCGTTTGCTAGTGTGGCGGTGATGCTAGCGAGGCCGAGGGGGAGGGGTCGGCGCCAAGCCGGTGTACCTCGGCGTCAACGCCACTAGCGCCGAAAAAGGGGTCCATTCTCTGTTGAAGTTTTTTCAAAGATCTATTTGTAAAATAAGTTTTAAAAAAGGGCCAAAATATAAAAAATTCAGCTCTAGGAGCTCCTGTACTCGTGTACGTAGTATCAATTTTTTCACTGGAGTACCTGCACAGCTGAACTAAGATTCGATCGACGTACGTGTTGTTCGCACATGCAATTAATGTTTTTCCGAACGTAGCATACTGAATATTTTCTCCCACAAGAAACCTTTGGGGCTTGCTATTTGTCGGTTAAGATAATTCAACGGCCAGGATCCCTTTAAGATTCATGCTTTACCATAACCCTAACCTCCTCCCTCTCTCACTTGTCCCCGTGTCATTCCCTACCATCATCCTCTACCTTGCGGCGTCGGCTTCCTCCCCGCTGCCTCCGTCTCTCCTCCTACCACCTTCCCCACCTAAGCCGGATTTGCCTCAATGTCGTCTCCCAATCCCTCACCACCATCGGTGCTGTCCTCCTCCCCGTGCATTGCCTTCTTGCCTCGCCAGTGCTGGAAGCGACCAATGACACCGACAAGGCCACCATACCAACCTCCTCCCTCTCCCTTTCCCCCACCCTTTCTCCTCTCGAAGCTGAGCGGCAGCGAGGCGTCCCCGTCTTGTCGTTCTTCTCCATCTCCAGCGGCTTGCGGCGCCAATACGCCACCAGTGTCTTTGCCTCCTCACCACTGTAGATCTAACGCTCCCACCTCTGACGCCAGCACATCGCCCTCCATTATTCCCACGGCTTTGCTCGCCGACCAGCAATGCCTCGTAGCCCGTCCATCTTCTTCACCTACCACCAGTCTTCCACAACCCTGGCCATCTCTCTAAAACCGCCCTTACCATCTCCATACCACCTCCAACCTTGAAACCCTAATAACAAGTTCTCTTCCGGAGTTCGAGGGTACTCAACACCGAAACTCGTCATCGCCGGTCAGTCCGCCATGTTCCTCCCTCTTTTCTTCCTGCCTCCCATGGTCTAGAGGTGGAAGACGATGGATAGACCGATGGATCAAGATTCAACAACATTCATCTGCCAACTAAGGTAGCGTTCGGCAGTGAGCGTTGGGGGAGAAAACACCCTCATTTCCCATGAACACGTTTTCCGAACTGCTAAATGGTCCGTTTTTTGCAAAAAAAAAATTTCTATCTAAAAGTTTCTTTAAAAATCAAATAAATCCATTTTTCAAATTTGTAATAATTAAAACTTAATTAATCATGCGCTAATGGTTTGTCTTGTTTTGCATGCGCTGAAAATTTCAGCTGAACACACAGCTTCGAACTCAGTCTAAAAATTAGGAAATTTTGGGCCGATCGAGTGATGAAGAGTAGAAATCTTTACAGGAACACCGGCCTATGAGTGTTCACTGATGAAGAACATAGGCTGGTCCAGGCCTAGGTAGCAACATATTTGTACCAGACAGAGATTTTTTACTACACTAGCAGTACTTTTTCATGTGAAAAGATGCTTCTGGCAGTTGTTAGCTTTGAGGGGTCCGATCTTGACTAGGTGCAGTTGGTCTTTACATTTTTGACCGCGCAGTGCGTACGCGAAACAGTAGTATACTTTTATTCACCAGAGATGTTAATGCGATGAGCTCCAGATTAGCGTGTTCGTACTATACGTACTCAGCAGCTTCTGAATAACTTCACAGTAAGCACCTAAGCTAGCTTTGTTTACAGTTTACTGCACCGTTTTTCTAGCTAGTACTAACACAACATCTATCAAATTAGCAATAGTCCTCAACTACTACTCTTGAACTTTTGATCCACAGATTGCCATTTGTACGTACGTACATTCCATCCATTGGGCTAGCTAGCCAAGTGCTCAAGGCAATGGCCTCAGATCAGAGCAAGTCAACAGTCATGCTTTTCCCGCTTCCTGACTGCCGTGCTAGTCGAGCTAGCGTAAGTAGATCGATCACACGCTGCTGGTAGCATGCATGCATGTGGGGTTCCTTGCAGAAGCTTGCAATGGTGTCCGCCCATCATCAGCAATTAAAACCAACGTTGCTGGCTACCTAGACTTTGTGATGCACAGAAGAAGCTGGAACAGTAATGCATGAGGTTCACACGAAGATCACAGTGATCGTAGTTCATAGCCTGTTGACTTGTTGCGTCGGACGGATGAGGCAAGTACTACCTCTGGTCATGAAAACAGTCGGCTTGGGCGTGTTTCAATCCAAAAGTTTGTAAATCTTGAACAACAATATCTCTTTCTCTTTCACTATTTAGATTGGATACATTAAAATTACATGTTGATTTGTCTATAAAACACACTAATTAACAAATGCAATATATTATCCGTTCCTCAGATGTTTTACAATAAAGATAATGATCAAAGTTTTAATTCGAAGTCCTTGGCGATATAAGAAATGGCATAGTAGCAAATATATTATAGAGTTCATGTGTATATATGTACTGTTAAGCGGTGGCACCCACGGCCAGCCATCCTGGGCAATCGCCTGGATTTGCCAACGCACGACAAAGGTAGGCATGGCACTCCGTTAGCATTGTTTGATGATGCTGGCGGCTATGCGCAATGGGTTTTCGCCGGGCTATAAGAGATTTCTAGGACAAGCACTAAAATCAAGCAGCTAAATTTAGAAAAAAAAACTTTTAAATTAATTTTGAAATTAAGTTTTTAAGTTTAAATTTGGTTGTGGCTTATAAGGTGAAGGCTTGCCAACAGGACAAACGGCAATGTCGTGCTGCAGTAAAATCGAGACACAAAATTATTATTAGTACTCCTACTGTAGTACAAGCAGTAGTACTTGTAGACAGGGAACCGTAGCCGGATGCCTTTTGCCCTCACCCACTGTAGCTAAGGTGACTTTCACCTGCCGACCGGGCTCTTGGTCGTCTGGTGCACCGATCGACCATAACATGTGGGGGCGCGCGTCGCGCAGAGAAAATTAAGGACGATCGACAGCGCCACCACGGCATTAACGGCCGAGCAAAACAAGGCAGTTGACGCGAACCTTTTTCCTGATCCCCTCATCTATTTCTTTCAGGCTGATTAAAGATCAGACCTAGCTAGTAGACAAGTCCAAACGGAAGCGTACGTACACATGCTCCCTGCAGACCTGAGACTTGGATGCACACGTACTACAGCAATAGCTCTCGACCTCTCGTCGGACTGTCACCTTCGTCGATGAAACGCAGCGGCAGCGGCGCGTCAAAACAGCCGTAACGCCATCTACTGGGGCATTAATTCGTGCCGTTCCTATCATGCATATTTTAGCTGCGAGTAAACGCTCGGTTTCACGTGCGTACAGATAGAAGAATAGAACCGACCGATCTAGCTCATCTCCCTGCGGGCACTCGCATATATATCTTAAATCATATGTGAGAAAAATATACAGTATGGTTTCTCGTAGTACGTAGCCAACTGAAGTTAAAGCTGGAGCAGTACACCCATGATGATATTAATTTTCTCTAGGTAGTAGTGGTCGGTCGGTTGTCTGTAGAGGACACAACTCGATCCAAACCACACCCAGCTAAATTTACAGAGATTAATTGGAAGAGAGGGAAAAACCAACAAAGACAAGATGTGGAGGGAGATCAGAGAGGACACATCAAGCGATGAAGACGAGCTAAAGCGAGGATAAGCCTCTGCTTAGGCCCTAGTGCTAATGCCCTACTTGGAGTGAAGCTTAGAGAGATCGAGAGAGACACGCGTGTGTAAGCGTGGCTCGTAGTACATTTGGGAGGGACATACATAAATATTTATATATGTAGATATATACCCTAGCTAAATTCTCTCTGGTGGCCGGAGAATGGCGCCGGCCGGACGTACGTACGCTTGATTAATTGGCACCGCGGCGTTGCCCGGCCTCGTCGTCGACACAGGCCGGCCGGCCTGCGCTGCAGCTGCAGCTGCATACTAGCCGATCAGGAGCGGAGGATGCTGCGGATGATCTCCGCGCCCGGGCTGTTGTGATCCATGGTGGCCATGAGGTCGGACAGCCGGTCGCTGAGGTCGTCCACCTCCCGGTGGAGACTCTTGATGTAGTTGCACGTCTCCTTCAGCAGCTTCGTCGTCGACGCCTGCATTAACGCCACATTACTCGTCTCGTGCAGACAAAACACGCACCGCATCGCTTACGCGCTTAACTAAACCACCACAGACATAGTATAGTGATGGACTGTTCTTCTAGCAGCTTGCGTGCATGAATGTGGTTGGTTACCTGGCTGGAGCCGCGTCGGCGAGAGTTGGGGAGCAGCGACTGGAGCTTGGAGATGAGCTCGTTGATCTCCTCCTCCGAGATGGAGCCACGCGACGACCTTCTGCTAGACATAGTCAAACACAGCCTCCGATCTCTTCGGCCTCGATTTCGCTAGGCGCCGCGGGAGGCGGAGCGTATGTGGCCTTGAGAAAGCTAGCGTGAGTTCTTCACACTCGCAGCTGGCTGCAACCGAGAGAGGAGAGGAAACAAGCTGGCCGGTGTGTGTTCAAGGTCGCTCGATCTGCAATAGCTAGCTGGATGGGAGGGGTGTGGGTGAGGGAGACAGAAAGGGTGAGGGTGTCTTTTATAAGGAGATAGGCAAGAGCAACCGGCGCTACCCACATAGGCTGCTACTACTACTAGGTAGCAAGCGAGAGAGGAGTGATTACGTAATAACTACTTACAAGAATTTCCGCATATTTATCCAGGAACAAGGGATTATTTAGATAGAATCGTATTTAATACATAACTCTATTTTTATTCTTTATCTATACTCTTTTAAAAAGGAGTAGTGAGATGAGTGGTGAATCTGCCACCACCCACTATCAACTCTCTAAGATTCTAAGATGTCGGACCAATGTTTATCTCATCTCCAAACAAAAAATATAGTAAACCAATAGAAGTCACGAACAAGTCTTATAGCTCTCAATTATGATTATCCTTGCACGTTGATAATAAACAGAGCCTTTTTTACAGGAGTAAAAATTTGGCAAGCAACAACCTCTAATCTTTAACTATTATAAAAGTTGAAGTTGTTCCGCTGAAATTTTGATATATCATCCGACTACCTCTAGGCATCCGCATTGTCCAAGTTTTGTATTGCCTGCGTCCAATTCACGCTGGCACTTACGCGCCAGTCGCATGCCCGCCACACGCGCGTTTGTTCCAATTGCCCCTTCGTTCATCCGTCGTCGAGCTTGTGTTCGCATTTTTTATTTTGTTTCTGTTCCAGGTCTCTCCATACATACCAACCAGATTGATACAGACTCCATACACGTGTTGTCGCGTCCGAATCGTCAACGATGCCACATCGGCCCGTATATGAATAGATGGAAACGTACGTATAGATGTAAACTCAATTATAAACGTATGTCAACAGTGTTGCGTCATCCGTCGTCAGCTGGCCATGTACGTATAGATATAAGCGTAAGTATGGATGAAAACTCAATTATATTAGCCAATATAAATTAAATTGAATATATTCTCTCTGACTAATATAAATTAAACCCTCTTTATTGTCAAAGGACGTATTTTTGTTGTTCACAAACAATATTAATCATAGTAGTAATATATTACTTTTCAAACATTCATAACTAAATTAGATCTATACATATATAAAACTATTAAAAATATAGCTATAAATCCATTGCAGTGTAATCCTGATCTGATTGGTACAAGATAAAGTGTTACGGTTTTTGTTTTGCAAAAGGCTGTTGCATAAATACTCTAGTGGGCGCTATCTCTCGCTTAGTATTACTGTTTATGGATTTTAGAAATACTATTATGTTTTCGCTTCAAGCATGACAAGTCAAGTCATATTTGGAATATAGGAGATCATGTATGTTTTTATTTTCATGAGTTCGTATAATCAGGATTAAGCGAGTGTGATGCGACGCGACAACTAGCAACATGAGTCAACCTCACGATTCCTACCACTGAAATACCACACATGTAAGGTTTCACAGTCATAAATGAGTAATTTTTTTTCTTTGCAACTCTAACACTTTTCTAATTAATTCTATAATTAAGCTCTAATATATTTAGAATAGATTTCCTCTTTGTAATGTGCCTATGTTGTTTTTTAATTCTGTTACAACATATAAGCATTTTGATAGTTTGATACGTATAGTTGTGGTATATCAATTATTTTTCACAGTTACAATCGGAACCCACCACGTTTCTTTTTTTCTTTGATTAACTTGGTAATTTGGCTGGGTGATTTATTGGGTAATTTAGGCCCATTTTGATTTGAAAGCAAAACCAATCTTATCAAAACATTGGTATTTTGAATAGAATTAAATTGGCAATATCTGGTTTACTACCAAAAAATTTATCAATAAAACAGCATTTAAAATATTAATAATGGGAAAACTTATCTAGGATGTGCGTTGCCAATATTTTCGCCAAATTTAGGAGATCCATCCGGAGAAAAGGTGGTTACGGAACAGATTACGGCGATCGAGCGGGCGATCCGTAGAGAAAAAGGTCGATGGGCCCGCGTGTCTCTCTCTGTCTAATCACCGGGAGAAAACCGCCTACATCGTGGCCCACCGGTAGGCAGCCTGTGGGCCCAGCCCAGTTATAATAAGCTATGACCACCCACCACTTGCCACGTGCCCATGCTGCGCTGCACCAGCGGGTGTACCCAGCAAAGATGGAACCCTAGCTAGCTTGCTATATGTACGTAAAATCCATCGATAACAGGGTTTCGATACATTACACCGTACTCACTCCGTTTCAAAATATAAGTATTTTTAAGTTATTTAATAAAAATTAAGTTTAAGAAAAAAGACTTTGGTGCCTCTCAATAAATATGAAATAAATAAAAGTGAAAAGATAGGTAAGAGTAAGAAAGAAATAAATTTAAATAAAAAGTAATTGATGGGACAAATAGTATTATAAATGGTGCTAGAAAACTTTATATTATAAAACAAGATTAAATAATAAAAATCATTATATTTTAGAACAGGGAGTACATGTAACCAGCTCATCTTTGTTTGGCTCTGTTGCGATTCGATGTAGTCTGTTCTTGCTTGCTCAAGGAATTAATCAATTACTAGTAGTATGCTGAATGACGAGTTGACGTCGACCAATCTTGTATCCTGAAAGACTGAAACTGTGGTCAGTAATTAATCATTACCGTACCTAGTTAGTGCAGGTGATTCGATTAGTCCATTTGAAATGTTCCAATCGATGCGTGTAACATAGCAGTCCTTTGGAGGTGTAAAAATAGGAGGTCGAGGGGGCCGGACTCCGCTTGTTGGCTTGTGTCTTTGTACCCTAGCTAGCTAGCCCCTCTTGCAAGAGGACAAGAAACATACGTGCAGTGCCCTAACTCTAACCCGTGGAAGTTTCAAAAATAATAATAACAATCTAACCTGCAGAAGTCTTTAAGTAGACCAAGTTTGTTTATATGTACGGCTGCATAAACAAGCGGAACACACCACACTCAAGAGATGCCCTTGTCCCCGGCGGCCCGAGCCGGGAGAGCATACATGCATGCACACAACCCACGCCCTTTTGTCTTGTGTCCACAATGTCACACGACATTGTCTGCAAATAATAACTAACCATGCAGTAATATATATGCACACACACACACCATATATCTGGCCGATCGTATGTGGGTGTATATTATAAAATCACTACACCTAACGCGGAGATCAACGGCAAGATGTGAGACGATAATTATGGGGAGATGATGCATGACGCAACACGTACATTGTCTTAAATTAATTAACTTGCTTATGATTAGCAGATGCCGGATGGTTTGAGAAAATAAGTACTAGTACTAGTATACGTAAGCTGGCGATCGATCGATATATATCGTCGACGTGGAGGCCCAGCGGCGGTGCCAGATGGGATGGTGGGCGGGGCGGACAGCATGCGCCAACTCCCACGTGACCGTCGCGTGCCGCATGTGATCGAGCCTGGCTCCGGCGGGCCGCGCGAGCGACAGCCCCTTGCGGCGGCCAGAAAATGGCCGTCATGTCACGAAATCATCGCGCGCCACCCGGGCCCCCCCGCCCCCAACGCGCATACTCCCCTCTACCTGGCTGGCTGGTCCTTCCGTCCGGCCCCCGGCTAGCTCGATCCGTGCCTCTGTTCCCCGGCCGCGCGCGCATACACGGCGCACGCGAGACGCACCCACCCGCGGTACGGGGGGAGGGATGAGATGCAGCTGGCGCTAGCTTGTGGCGGGCGAGGCGCCCACGTGAGGAGGGGGAGGGGGCGTGGATCGATAGGGGCGGGGGCTCGTGCCGCCGGTCCGTCTCACGCGGCGTTGGCGCGCGATTACTGTACACGGCACGTACCGTTGTCGCCCGCGCGCGGCGTATCCACGGGACACCCACATATGCGCCTTAAATATCGATCGATCACCCACATAGCTAGCTCCATGTTTGATGTTTCAATGTTTACTCCATCACGCCGTTTCTCGCTTTATTCCATAATAAAATAGATTTTTCCTTCTATCTTATCTCAAAATATATTATAAAGGATTTTAAAAACCGGACCTACTAATTTTTATAATATTAGTTTATTCTTCGTCTACTCATTTTTATATTAGTTTATTTCTTATCTATCATCTTTTGTAATACTTTAACATCATTTTTTTTATCATGATTTATCTTTTTAAAATTTTTAAAAAATAACATATTCACTTATATTACGAAGGACGGAGGGAGTAGATTACTTTAGATTAAGCCCCCACACCGACCTCGTTGCTCTCTCTCTAGGCTCTATGTGTATCTTTCTTCGTGATCAGTATAAGCTACTAGTAGGATCTGCATCTCTCTCTCCCTATGATCCGTGAAATGACTGGACCAACCGAAGAAACGCCTGATAGGTTGAGGAGCTAGTAGTAGTACTAGTACGGGGCAACTCTCCGTTGCGGATAAATGCAGGAGACGTACCAGTACGTGTCGATTTTTCGGGAGATTGCCTGCGACCCTGCGTGCTCCGTGAGCCAGCGTGCCAGGCCCTATTTTTAACAAACCACGACCCGGTCGTAAATACTAGTACTCTACTCTACTATATGGAGCAGTACAGAACAGTATGTCAGTATAGTAGTATATTGCTCGATCATATTGGCAGGATCACGGCAAATGCATGAGAGAGAGGGGGATGGAGCATGCCGGTATGAGGGCTTTCTGGCTCCTATCCTTTGCCGTTGCCAAAACCGACCTTTTGGGGCTACGTAACGTAGTACGTGGTCGCACGTCGCAGCAGTCCATCCATCGCCGCGAAAGCTAGAGTACTAGCTTGCTGCATAGCCGTACGTGGGTGGGGCAAGTAGATGGGGTGTGCAAATGCTGCTGCTGCTGCTGCTACTACTCCCCTACTAGTAGTAGTAACAAGCACAGTGGTAAGCAGCTGGGCCTAGGTGAAGACTAAAGAAGGGTACGGTAAAGTTAGGAAACAGTTGCTGCGTGCCCCTCTGCCAAGTCATGTTCGATCCACCGTCCTCTCTGCACCCAAAAGCTTCTGAAAAGCTTGTCCTGCGGAAATCTCTGTCGCTTTAATTTACAGCACTGCTGCTGCCCCGGGCTGGCCGATCGATCGATCGAACGGAACGTCATATTTAGGCTGCCTGTGCAACAGTAATTATAGCGTACTGAGGAAGTACTGTTCCCCACTTTTCAGAGATGGGAGTACCACAAAAGTCGTGGTACTAGATTTCTGGATGTACGATGAACTAAAGCCGATGACTCGATGTTACATGCATGCAAGTCCAGGCCACAAGCCTAGCTCTAGCCACTTTTAGCGGCCATCAACGCAAAACTCGCTTCATGAATGAGCATGTAGAGATGAAAAGTCTCCTTTGATAGTACAATCTTCTTGTCTTTAGACTGCACAACTGACGTGTAGAAAGCGTCATGTTCTTTTAGAATTTCACTACACCGATCGATCCGGTACAGGAAGAGGAGAGGAAGGGATCGAGGGCAAGTTGCAAGAAGTGACCGAGTTTGGACGTCGCCGTCGTGGTGTTTATTGCATGGTGCGGACCCGGGTGCATGGGCTGCCCCCCCGCGCGGAAGGCACCCGTGGGCTCCCACACGTGCTTGTGCCCGACGTGTGAAGCAACCAACTCCTCCCCTCCCCTCTCCTGCCACGCCCATCCCTGCCGCCTACTACACGTACTATGTACGTAGCCACATGTTTATTGTTCAGCTACTCCCTCTGTACTAAAATATAATTAACTAAAAGTATTTTTTAGAAATTAAGAATTAGTATAAAAGGTTTGAAATACCCTTATTAACAGATGATGGGGTAATGAGAATTAAGAATAATATGGATGTGGTACGGGTCTATATGAGTATGAGAAATAATGTGATAAAAATTACCTTTTCTATGTTCTAGATAGTTATATTTAAGAAAAAATTAAATTTAAATATGGCTTATATATTAGAACGGAGGGAGTATGTTGAAGGTAATTAATTAGCTTATTGTGAGGAAGTAGATTAAAATTAACTTTGACGGAATTGACAATCATCTTTAGTGGATTAGTGCTTAATTAATTTGTCTAGAAAAAAATTGGTGCTAGGAACCTGCGCGCTGTAAAAAAAAAACGTACTACTACATGTGTGAAACCGACCGGTTTAATACACGGATGACCCGCTGTCTCGAGCTCTAGGTGTTACGTGACTTTCCAGCTGCGAACTCAATTCTCGCCTTGTCATATGACTAGCCGACCGTGCATTTTCCATACAGCAGTGTGTTAATTGCGTGCGTGTCAATCTACTGAAGAAAAAGTACACACGTTCGTTGAAGCGGATCGCGAGGTAGTATAAGCTGCTGCGTGCGTGCGTGAGCTGTCCCGAAACATGTAGGAGTACTGCTCCCTACGTGTGGTCTCGGTTGATTAGTTTACTGCTGCAAGTCGGCAAAACGAACGTTTTTTTCTTTTCTCTTGATCGCGTCTCGATCCTTTGGACTTCAGGAACTCAGCACGTGAGTGTGACTCAACTCATGTGGATTTGTTTGGAGAGAAACTAGCAGAAGCTGTGAGGATGACATCAACTGAACGTGTTACGTAACAGTGTGATCTCGAAGCAAGTCTCTCCCTACTCACTACATTGCACGTGGAAGTACGCGCGCGTTTGGGTCTTGATCTGAACATATGTACGTGTAGATGTCACACTCAGGCTCCGTGCGATCGATACGTTAATCACGACAGGTTGTCTATAGTAGTACTACCGCATTCTGCATGTAGGCCGTGCGGCCGATCCAACATGAATCATCAAAAGTATCCTGAGCTGATAGGGTGATGGATAGCGAGACATCTGGATCCCTGAGTGGTCATTTGAAGACAGGGCTAAGCAGCTGCAGCAGTAGACAGGCTATTAGCTGCAGGAACAGCGAAAGCGAGTGAGCGTATCCCGTCAGAAACCGGCCAATCTCCGCAGATCGATGGACCAGCGGACCACCCTCCAAGATTCTTGGTCCAAAATCCAGTGTGCACACCTAATTCTCGTTAGGAATTTTCATCGTCTTTTCAGTACAAGTGTGCCCTCTATTATCACTGGGATTAACAGTAGGTTGCACCCCCCGCTAACACCTAATTGGGCGGTCGATCCACCGCTGAAAACCCAACTTGAAATCTCTCAAAGAGATAGGAGTATTCAGTTTAGGATTTCTTTTTCCCCGGTGCGTTTCTTACCTCGCGTGCCACCGTGCCGGCGTGCCGTGCGTATCTGGGCGGCGCAGGTGTACCAGATGCTGGCAGGAGAACAGGGGCGCGGGCGTGATCTACCTCGATCGGACGGGAGGCGCCCGGGCCGGGCGCGCGGTCGCAGGGGACCAATGCGAGGGGAGGGTATGTGCCGGGTGGGGGGGACCGGCGGCCCGCGGTGGACCGGTGGTGGTGGTGGCCGGGCTGCGCGGACGGCATGGCGTGTCCGGTTGCCCCTGCGCGCGGGCAGGCAGGCACCTAATAGTGCCGCGCTCACTTGCGCGAGCCAGGGACAGCATGCAGGCAGCTCAGTCGGCCAACCTCTCGACCATATGTTCATCTCTGAGATGGATACGTCTCGATCAAAATCAATCTCGCAGCTCTCCCTCTCTCGTTAATCTCTCTCTCGAGGCCCAGGTTAGGTGGGTGACAGCATTATCCAGTGGAGGTTTGGGGCCGGGAGGCACAGGGATGCATGATTAGGCGGGTTCGTTTGCAGCAAAAAGTCGGTGCTTCCTCTTACGCATTAACGTTTCGGTTGGGGCGCTCGGCCAGCCAAGTACGTGTGAGTGGCACGAAGCCACGAGCACAGGTTAGATTTGGGGCCGAGGAGCATACGCGACAGCATACGCGGCGCCAAAAGGCATGGTTTAGCATTTGATACCCGATAGGGTGGGTGGATTGGGTTTCTCTCGCTTGACAACTGCTTAATTGGACTCCGGCCACTGCTGGATGCCTAAATCGTCTGAGAAAAGCGCAAAGCAAGCAAGTGTACCTTCCAACTACACGGAAGGAAACTGTTGGGTTCAGGCGTTCAGGCGGGAAGGTATGGTTCACTAAAAGAGGCAGTCTGTCAAAAACAAAATGATTTGATCGGCCTTCCCTGAGTTCAGTTCTGACTGCTGAGCAACGAAGCGCGGTACAGCTTTGAGAAAAGGCTGCTTTCTCGGTCAAATTCTTGCACGAAGTGGCTAATATTTCTCAGTTTTTTTTCAGAGAGAGTACAACTTGGAATGTCAAATCAAACCGCCTCAATGCATTTCTTGCGGGTATACCTTAATCGTAGCAATTAACAAGCAAAAGAAACTGAAGCAGAATGACAAAACCTGTATGAAATAAAACCATACGAAGAGAGAAGTGATCACGATTTTTTACAACTCATTGCGAACTTCAACCCTGCTGTATGTTACCTTCTTTATATATTACGACTCGTAAATTCTGTTTTTTATTATCTTCTCAACCTCAGCAACCGTCAAGTGCCTAATACCATACTCCCTCAGCCGATTGTCATCCGTAAACATCCCATCTCTTAGCTGCTGCTCATCAACATCCAGTAACTTCAATCCCTCGGACAGTCTTGGAAAGAAGACTTCAGGCCTCAGACACCATGCTGAAAAGGCAGCAAACAAGATACTCAGATCACCATGAAGTCTTTCCACCCCGCCATTACTAAACTTTGTGCTGCCAGTGAAAATTCCAGAAAAGAGCAGATGGTCTACTGCACTTGCCACACTTCTCCATACCGTCACAAAATCCAGATCATTCAGACCATTTTCCAGCTTAGCAATGCGTCCTTGCATGTAGTCTAAACATTCTACAAAGGCCCTGGATAAAGGTAACCCTTCTGATTTCTCCTGCCACTGCCTTTTATTTTTCAGATAATCCCTTGACCGGGCATCAAAATCCCTTAAAATAACTGTGCAAATCTTATCAGTCCATTGCACTCTGAAATCTTTCAGTTGATTTATTTCCATATGGAACATACATTCACTACGACCATCTACATTTTCCATCTCAAGAAAGAATACATCATCACACCATTCTATCAATGTAGACTCAAGGTATCGAGCCACATTAATGGACTGTGATACCTTGAGAAGAGCATTATCATCAGCCAGAGCTGTTAGTCCCTCTGCTTCTTGGCACCTTTGAAGCATCCAGCCAAGGAATTCCGATATTATGGGTGAAGTAGAAATCTTAATGAATTCTGCCCTAAGTGCTATATTTGGAATGGGCCTAGCGCGATCTATTAGCAAGGACAAGCCTTTTAGGATAACACCAGTAATTGCCGGAGACTTATAATCATCTGAACCATATTCAAGCACTGTTCCTTGAATCCTTGTATTCCAGTTTCTCTCGTTCTCCATTGATAGCCTCAGCTTATCATGAGTATCCTGTCTCTCAATCTCTGCCCATATTTCTAGCCAGTCTGGCCGATCACAAAAGACAGAGAGAATTGAGATCCTCTGCCAATTATCATCATCCTTCACCAAAAGTAGCAGACCTGAACTTGAGATCAAAGCTTGAGTTTGCTTGTCAAAAGATATCATCAGGTCAATAAGATTAAGCCATGAGATTCTAGCCTGAGATGGTTTGCTGCTAGCATCACTTGAGCTAATTTCCTGAAGTTCAATATTCTTAGGAAAGATCTCTTTCGCCAAGTATGTCGACAATGTGATAACCATTCCCGAAATCCACTCTTCTCTGCAACTATACCCTACAAGGTTAGCTTTATCCACAAGGGGCTGTAATATCTCATCCATGGAATCGACAAAATCTCTAATTAGCTTATAAGCAAGTGCAAAAACAAATTCAGGCTTTTCAACCCATTTGGAGAAATGGCGTTGTGCAGCAGCAGCTATTGGATTTACTAACTCTTCAATTACCCATAATGGTTGACGTAGTTGATTGTTTACAATATGCCCTTTTAGCTGTCGAGCTTTTCTACGTCTTTGCAATTCCTGCAAACTGCATAGTGAAAGAAAGCTCTCAGAATACTTGCTTTGCAGGTCACCCTTCATTGAAAATAACGGGTTCACAATCTCTGATGGTTTCCCAGAATTAATACTAGAAAAATTTGTTCCAGAAAGGGATGGAGGCCAGCCAAGGGATGCCAGAAGAGCTCGATGATCAACAATTGCTTGTGGTCTTAGTACAGCCAAAGATCGGTCCACTCTGTGATCCACTGCAGAAATAAGGCGAGTCCATTGTGGTCTGGTCCTTATGACTGAAGCTAAAATATCTTCTATTGTTTTAAGATATCCAATAGGAATATGATATGTTTTCTGGACAAAAAAAAAATTAGCATTTGTCATGTCGATTGTCCCGTACTAAAATGACTAGTAATCATACCATTGAATTTTCTGCACGAGATTTAAGTTTTCCAGTCACAGAAGACGAAACAGCATCTTCTACATCGCCGACAAAACTGTCGAGCTTTAGCGCCGTTTCTGTATAAGACAACCTACTGTTAAAGAACCACCAGTTTTGAAGTTAAGTATAGAGCAAATACTTGATCAACAAAACTGAAGAGAAGTCGCCAAGACAAGGGCAAGAAACTACAAACTTGAATTCTGCTAAATATCTAAAGTCAAGGGCAATAGCTAGTCCATAAAAGCCATTTTCTGAAAACTATGGAAATAAAAAGAAAACCAGACACTGAAAATTCTGTGTTGTTTGTTTAGGATTAAAGTAAAGAATAGATCCGATAATGGCTTTAGAGATAATGGGTAGAACCTTGTATTCTAAAAACATTTGGCGAAAAATTGCAGATATCAGACAAGGATATATCAGTGAGATGTCAGCAAGATAATATACAAAAATCAATGCAAACTAGGAGACTCAATAAAACAGTTGAGTATCATGGCTAACAAATAATAGTTACTAAACTCAAGATAGCAAACCAACATGAGGAAAACATTATGGCACTTCCTTTTTCTCTACAGCACTAGTTTAATTGTGATATCCAGCACGACAGAATAACTGTGACACCTAACGTATAGAACAGTGATGCAATCAAGAACAGGAACTGATACCATCTGACCAGCAGGTCAACCTTAGTCCTTGCATCGCATTTTAATAGAACACTGGACAGGAGAAAACTCATATACTAAGAATAGTCAGGGCATTTCCAGAATTTACCCTAAGGTGGATGCCTGTTAAATTAAATCACACCCCTAATGGTTTGTTGGAACCTGCCATGTTCCACCATATGTGTCTTTTCAACCATTAGTCTAGCTCTAGCATTCAAATATCACCAGATTATCATTAAGCTATCCTCACTATCACTTGGTCTTAATTCAATTTTTTCTCGAATTTACTTAGTGTACAGACTAAATCTAGTTAACATGTCCAACCACCACTAATCCCATGTTCATATAGGATTGGCGAGGTAGCGGAACAAAATGAATGATCTAGTTTCAGCACTCCTGTTGGAGATCGATAATTCACAATTTGCAGTTGTAGATAGAGGACAGATATGAAATAATAGCCAACAAAATAGTACTCCCATCATTCCAGTTAAATTAGATAACTAAGGAAACCCATATATCCATATAATCAAAAGGAAAAAAAATCCAAATACCGTTCTAAACTTTGCCCAAGAGTTTGTCTAGCACCCTGAACTGTAATACAGGTATTTAGCCCCCTGAACTTGCTAATCATGTCCACTTAACACCCTAATCTGTTTTGCAAGGCAATTTTGGCCACGTGGCATGCTGGTTGGAGGTATTTGCTACATCAATTTGCTGATTAGACCACTGACTGAATAAGAGGCGGGGAGAGGATTTACCGTGATTGCGCCTGAGTTCGTCTAGATGGGGAAAATGAACCCTGGCGTAAGAGGAAGTTGCCCACTTACCTCCTTGTATCCGGTCAGTGGTCCAGTTAGCAAGATGATGTAGCAAATACGTCCAATCAACATGCCATGGGGCCAAACACGCCTCATAAAACAGCTTAGGCCTCTTCGATGGGCCTCAGTCTGGCCCATTCACAAGTGTGGGACAGGATTTTGAAATCCCAGCCACACACATGAATGGGCAGCAATTTCATCCTATCCAAACAAGGGCTTAGGAGATAAGTGTAACATATTAGCAAATTCAAGAACTAAATACCCGAATTGATAGTTCAGGATGCTAGATAGACTATCAGGTAAAGTTCAACGGAGTTTTTATTCCCAATCAAAACGATGCTCCCATTCTAGGGTTGCCAGGCCCAAATATTGATTAATCGTGTGAGTGCAAGACAAATATAACCATCCTACCCAACTGTATTGGCCATCGGTACCAACAAAGACCAATTAGTGACCAGACAAAAATAACTCCTATCGCCAACACCCAGCCCGCTCCAATGTTAAGCAATCCATGCCCATTGCATCAAATGTTAGTACAGTACGTTTCTAAAGTAAAGCCATCTCTTTGCCAACACATCATGATATAATGGTCATAATAAAACATTGGTTGGTTTCAAAGTAGTGCATAAGTGTTATATTCCACATGCCTAACAGAACACATTATCAATAAGCAAGCAGTAGATTGTGCATCAGAACTTGACAACACATTATGGCTAAACAAACGAAAGCATATGCGGGGAAAAAATAGGCAGCGCCAGAGAATTGCCATGGGAGTGATCCCATTATCAGTTTTCTTTTTATCATCCGAAATCTCAAACTGAGCACGAATACAAGGTCCGGGCAACTGTTTTCACACTCACCGGCGTAATCCCTGACCATCTCCACTCTCGCCACCTCTTGAGCCAGAGAAGGAAGTTGCTCGAACAGCATCTTCTCGCTCCCAACCTCCCCCTCTTCTGTAACCCCTAAAAAACAATGATCTTACAAATTTGAGCAAAAATAAACTCGGGAAGCACCCGATTTATGAAAGTAGTAACAAGTGTTTGTTTGTGATACCTGGTTCAGTGGTGGAGACTTTCAGTGCAGCGAGGCAGCCGCGGACATTACTCAGGGCGGTGCCGGCGGCGTTGCGGCTGGAGGAGTAAGCTGCAGCGGCGGCCGCTAGACGGACGGAGAGATCAGATACTGAGGCCTCGAGCTCCGCGCAGCGCCCGCGGATCTCGGTCTCGACGTCGGCGGCCGCGGCGAGGTCAGCTTGCGAGCGGAAGCGGGCGTCGAGGAAACGGCGGAGCTCCGGCGTGATGTCCGGGGGCCGCGGGAGAGCTGCCGCTTCCATGGCGGGATCGATTAGGGTTTGGATCGGGAAAATTAGCAGCGGAGAACGGGAGACTGGGGGAGATGGGGATCGAGGAGGAAGAGGAAGACGACTCTGCAAGTTTACTCCTTCGAGATACTACGATCTCTCCTCTTTCTCCTTTTGCGGGAAGAGTCTCTGAGTAATCCTGGTCGTTGATTTGAGCGGGTAACGGTTGATGCGGCCGTCACTGCCCGTGATGCGAGTGCGACTACCGACTGCTACGCGAGAACGGTAGATGGGCTTCTCAGTTTGGTGTTGGCAATTCGCATGGGCCAGAACAATAGATCGATTTCTCAGTTCGCAGCCCATATGGAATGTAATTTATATTCGAGGCCCATGAATTGTTTAGCATGTGTATGTTCTATTGGAGGCTTTGGCAGAGGCGCAGAGTAGACACCAGATGAATTTTTTTTATTTTTATATTTATTTAATAAAACATTTACAAAACTACATTTTCATTTCAAAAATTTACAAAAATATACTCCTGCCGCCCTCTGGAAGGGCGGTATATCTAAAATCGCCCTCCCAGAGAGCGATATGATGACGTGGCTGACGGCCGTTGGCCGGCGGCCCACGGCCGTCAGCCATTTTACAGGCGGCCCCCTTGCCGCCCTCTGAGAGGGCGGTTTTTGTGTGGCCGGGGGGTCGCCTGCAAAATGGCCGACCCACGGGCCGGTCATTTTACAGGCGGCCCCCTTGCCGCCCTCTCAGAGGGCGGTTTTTAGCCCGAGCACTATAAAACCCCCTCCCAGACTCCAAAAATATCATAAAATTCACTGAAATTACAGAAAAAAAAAGAAGAGAGAGCTGAGAGCGAGCCTGAACGAAAGCAGCGAAGCTCTGTCAGCTTGCTGATTTGTCTGCAGGTAAAATCTATTATCTCTTTGTAATTTCTATTTCTATGCATAAATTGATGTAGTATTATACTGGTTATGTATATAGTACTATATGAAAATAAGTTGTTACTCGTAGATCTATAGGTCTTTAGTTAATGTGTTAGATGATTTAATTTTTGTAGAGATGTGAGGAAAATATTGGTATCTAGATTAACTGTATTTTTTCATCAACATAAAGTCAAATAAGGTAATATTTCAGTTATTTCACGGGTAAGGGAATGTTAGATATGGTCCAGAAGGGGTAGATCTGTCGGATTTTAGTTCAACGGCTAAGGGGATTGATAGACCAGCTGAGAGAAGTTTTGGGTCAGTGTATAACTGGCTGATGCGAGGGTTTCGATTGAACCCCGAGCTCAGCGCAATAAACTTGTATATAGTAGTCAGTCGTGCAGCTGAAGGTTTTTTTTGGGAACTAATGCCGATGGATTGCACTGCCACTTGGAGATGGTATGTGGAGAATGCATTCCAACGTGGTTGGCCACTGGGCATACTTGTGTCGATATATGAGAAAGAAAACACTACTGGTGCAATGCCCGTGCAAGATGATGAGAATCCAAGTACGGCAGGAGGTAATAGCGAAACAATGGAAGAAAATGAAGAAGGGAATGAAGGAGGGAATGAAGAAGATAGACAGCCAACAGGTATGGCAGATGAGGGAGAACAAATCAATAGAATCGTCGAAGAAATGGATATGGAAGATTCTGAAAACGAGCAAGCAGAGCAGGATGATTCGTCTGATGAGGACACCATGATGCCTGCAGAATGGAGTAACCAGGACTTCTCTAGGCTTTCTATCTCCGAAGGACATCATGTGTCATAGGAGTACAAGGAAAATAAGATCATCCAAGGGGCTAAATATGCATATGTAGAGGATTTAAAGGAGGCAGTAAAACAATGGGCCGTGTCACTTCAAAGGGAGTTCTCAGTCGTGAAGTCAAGCAAATCGGTCTATAAAGTAAAATGCATGAAGGATGGGTGTCCATGGCGGGTGCACGCATTCAAGGGTAAATGGAAAGATTATTGGCAAGTTTCAATCGTGACTGAGCATTCATGTTATTTACCCGGTGTTGAAAAATATCACAGAAACATGACATCTGCATTTGTTGCGACAGAGATGAACTCCCATCCATCACAGGAGCAGGAGCAGGAGTACGACTGCAGGGTTCCAGTCAGCCATCTGGCCCCTCCAGAGGTAAATTGGACTAACCATCGGTTCATAACATGTTTCCTTCTATGACATGTACTGTTGTACATCAATATGCTTCCCTGCAGCTTTCGCTACACCGTACCTACATCCCTCTGGAGCTAGCACATCGACGCATGGAGTGTACCACAGACGACCACACGCGCAGCTGGGCATGACAACTGCCCCTCGGGCCACCACAGGAGGTCCTTCAGGTTATATCGAAGTTTATTTTTGCCTTGCAAAATTTTGGTTTGCAATTATTAATATTTTGGTCTACATGGTTCTACTCTACAGCACCGGGGATGTTTGCTGGCGCTGGCTCCTCCACGCAGGGCGTGGGCGTGACAACTGCCCCTCGGGCCACCACAGGAAGTCCTTCAGGTTATATCAAACTTTATTTTTGCCTTACCAAATTTTGATTTGCAATTATCAATATTTTGGTGTACATGTTTCCACTCTACAGCGCCGGGGATGTTTGCTGGCGCTGGCTCCTCCACGCAGGCCGCACGCGGCAGCGGTTGGGCACCGGATCCTTTCGAGGGGGACGACTTGGAGGACTCGGGCGAGGAGATCCAGGAGATACTACCAGCCTCGCAGCTCGAAGGAGCTCCGCCACCACAGACACAGGACCCACCAGCTGCCACACCCGTGCAGACGACCCGCGCTGGCCGTGCCGTACCACCAGACCGGCTGACGTACTCCCAGGGGCAGGTGCGAGCGCAGGGTAGGAAGACAAAGAGGGCTAGAGGTTACGGTTAGGGCCCGTAGTACGTTGCATCAGTAATAGTTTGTCTGTTGTATATCATGTTTTATTAATTCTACATATACTGAAGAAACCCCTTTACTTTATTTACGCTCGTCGATCGATTACGATCTATGTTTGTGACGAAACTGATCAAAAACATGAATTTTTCAGTTTCAATTTTACGGCGAAAGTACATTCTGAGCGGTGACAACCGAACACACGTTAATTGCATACGAACATAATGAAATTATCCATACAAAGAGTACAAACGGCACATCAAACGTTTCTACTTATCGTTATTACATGCCTTAGGGAATTTTAAACAGATAACCAAGTAGAGATGTAACTACTGTGTGCAGCGTGGGTACTTTCTCTTCCTTGTCGCCACAGATATGCCTGTCCGGACCATCCGGACAGGATGAGGATAGTCCGAACTATATAATGCAAAACAACACTTTGTATAGTGCGGTCCGTCCGAACAGGGTGACGATGGTCCGGACAATATACTGTGAAGCAATTTGTACAGTTCGGACCGTCCGTATATAGTGCGGACCGTCCGGACAGTATTTTGGGGCCGCCTGCAAAGCAGCCAGTCCGGACCGTCCGTATAGAGTTCAGACCGTCCAGACAAGCTTTGCAGGCGGCCCCTCGGCCACCCAAAAACTGCCCTCTTAGAGGGCGGCAAGGGGTCCGCCTATAAAATGGCCAGCCCTCCGGCCGGATTTTTACAGGCGGCCCCTTGCCGTCCTCTCAGAGGGCGGTTTTTGTGTGGCCGGGGGGCCCGCCTGCAAAATGGCTGACGGCCGTGGGCCGCCGGCCAACGGCCGTCAGCCACGTCATCATATCGCCCTCTGGGAGGGCAATTTCAGATATACCGCCCTCCCAGAGGACGGCAGGAGTATATTTTTGTAAATTTTTGAAATAAAAATATAGTTTTGTAAATATTTTATTAAATAAATATAAAAATAAAAAAAATTCGACACCAGATTGATGGGGCAACCGGTGATGCCAACCATTTTCCAAGTGATGTCTTATTTACCGACTACTGCCATGGCAAGTTAGCCTTTTCACGACACGTATCATATCTTTGTGCATGCTCATGAACCCAGCGTCGGTCACCGATAAGGCGATAAATGTTCGTTTAGTGATTCACTCTAACCTCTTTCTGTATACATGTATGTAGGATCAGACCACAAGCAAGCTTTGCAATTTTGCCATATGGAGTAGGAGTATGTGCGTATGACATGTGGCCTTTGGCCTAGCTGTCATTAGCTAGGGATGTGGCAAATGAGCAAATGCCACTCAGATATACTCTCTATGTAAAAAGACCAATTCTTAACTATAAATCTAAATATAATCTGAAATTGGTTTTTTTTTGGTACGGATGGAGTAAGAAAAAAAGCAACTGACCAAAGTTTACCCCGCCAAGAAAAACACCAATCTAGGGTCATGGTAGCTCCGTCAATTGTTGATCTAGCATCATCGATCCTTTGACGCAGCAATTCATGTTGGACTTGTCATTCCGTTGCCGTCATGTCGATCCTGGTTTCACGCTCTTCATCCCTCTTTCCCAGCATCCATAAACCACCTTCTCTCTGTCATCAATTACATACAATGATGTCCTACTCCCTCTGTCCTCAATATAAGTTTGTTTTAGGAAAACTAATATAAAAAAAACAGACTATATGACCCTCATTAAATAAGGTGTACGTGGTGAGTTAGAGAATAGTTAGGATAAGATAGAAGAAATTTCAATATAAGTTAATTGATAGGACAACTACTACTTTACTAGAATACTTCATTCGTCCTTTTATACCAGGGATTGGGGTTTTTGATATTTGTCCAAAGATATAAGAAATTCTACGCTACTACTTGACCTATTAATCACCTCTCATTCAAGTTTCTCTCTATTTTACCTCCTAATTAGCCCCACTCCCTACATTAATGAGCACCTTGCATTCAAATTTCTCTCTATTTTACCCCTAACCACCCCCACTCCCTACATTAATGAGTGGCATTATAATTTTTTCTCTATCCTTAATTTCTCCAAAACAATTTAGAATTCCTTATATAAAGGGATCCATATCATTATAAATTTACCGTTTTAAAAAAATATCATTACTATTTGTGAAACCTGTTGCGTTCCACTAAAATTTTCTAAAATTCAAACCATGCCATTATCGTCAAGTTTTGTATCAGAATCCGTCCAGGTCAACCTTTTCCATCGCTGCTGTCGTCAAGGACTACCACTGAAGCAGAAAGAAGGGTTGCCGTTTACAAAGAACACCAGAGTGGAAGGGAGACAGTGTGAGTCTTGGAGGTGCAACCGGTGGCAAAGCGGCCCAACAAGGTTAGGGAGGAGTCCCAAGCTGGAGCTCGAGTCGAAGAAGCTAGGGGATGCTGGTGTGGGGTGGCTTCCATGGCAGCCGACCAACATCTTGTTCGGTTGCCGGAGGGGCAGGGCAGTGCAGAGGCAGCCTAGGGCGGCATGTAGGGGGACAACAAGGACGGTGGCAGGGTGCCTACTGCATTGTCGTCAACCACCGCCAGCCTCCGCCGCCACCTCGATGAGGTTGTCCATGCGTCGCCACCGCCCAAGAGCCGTCGGCTTTCCCCATGCATCTCCGGACCGGACCCCCCCCCCCTCCGGCGCCGCCTCCTCTACCTGAGCTCCGCGTCGTCCTCACCGTCCCTCCTAGATCTGGTGCCACTGCCTCAAGTTGCCGGTGAACTCGCCTCGGCCGGCCTCGTCATCATCGACTTTGACAAGCGCCACGTTGGCAGTGGCGAGCTCATTCCTACTCGGTCTTAGATCCAGAAGGAATGGGGTTTGGGGAGAACGTGACAGAAAACTTGGTGACAATGGCACGGTTCAAATTTTAGAAATTTCGGTGGCACGATAGGTTTTACGAATAGTTATGACATTTTTTTAAAAGGACAAATTTGTAATGGCATAGATGTAATTAATCTTATATAAAAGAACGAAGAGAGTAAGTGAGTATTTGAGAACAAAATTTAAATGTTGAATCTCTTATATTAAGGGACAGTAAGCAGCAGTATATGTCATGTGCCACCATATTTTAAAGCTCACGTCAAATAGGAGTAGGAGTATCAAATTTGGAAGGCGTGTTCACGGATCACAAAACAAAGAAATCCGAAAAAAAACTCAAAACGGCCTTGGCAGAGCGAGATCCCCACTGACACAGGAAAAGACAGCAGCAGGCCAGGTAGGGCGCGGTGAAAAGAGACGGGAAGCGAATCAATACATAACCCCCAGAAAACGAGGCATTTGTGCATGCTGTGGCAGAGAGGGACGGCCAGGATGTAGACCACGACATCTGCCCTCGCCGTACGCGCAATGCAAACGCGTCACATGAGGTCTCAGCCTCTCACCCCTCGCCTTGCCTCCTCGCAAGCGCGGCTGCCGGGAGAATCTCTGAATTTGCCGAGGAGAGGAGAGGCCGGTAATCCGCGTCCGGGTGGACCACGCACAGTGGAGGGAGGAGGGCAAATCGAATGCTGGCGTGTACATGGGGATCGCGTGGAAAGGGAGAATCGTCGGGAGGCACGGATGGAGAGAGGATACAGGGAAAAAATATGTGCGTCACCCACGGCCACAGGTAAACGCTGTGCTACTCCTACACGTGACTACAACTAGTACTCCCTGGTCACTCACGCCCTGCCACCATCCGCGCTCCACCTCTCGGACGGGGAGGCCAGGCTCGCCGTCCTCGTGCTCTCGAGGGGGACCAGAGCTACTCCCATGCGATTGCCCACTGCCCACGGGCGGCGCCAGGCACGCCTTGCCTGCCACCCTGCACGCCAGAAGTACACTAGATGGACCATAAAAATATAAAAACCGACAGCTAGCTGGATGTATATCCCATCATTATTTTTTAAATAATAGATTAAAAACCCAGCCTCTACATCCGACAGCCAAGGATATCCCATCATAACCTCCATAGTTTCGTATCGTCGATGAACCGCTTCCCCGTCCTGTCGTCTTCATTGGCTCATTGCTGGAGCACGTAATAGTACGACGTACCATCCTCTGCATGCAGTTGCTACACATCGGCGTGCGTTGTGTCCGCTGATAATAAACATGTCAAGATGCAACAACCGCTGCAGCTAGCAGCAGCGCACCAATTAATTGGAGGAGCAACCAACGTGGCAATACAACAGCAGGGATCAGTTGGACAGTGAGCCGGAACCGCGAAAGCTATTGCTCACAGCAGAACAAGCCAGGACAAATTCTCAGATCCATTCTGTTCCTGTGCTGGCGTAATTTACTACTGGATGGTCCCTGGGTAGAGTAGGTATTTTAGGTCTGGCAGATCATTTCCCTAATCATGTAGGATGGGTTCCTTCTATAATCTATCCGCTTTGTTTTATCAGGAAATAAATGGAAAAAATAGTCTAAAATCTATCAATCAAGCCTAAAGGCTAAAACTAAAAGACAACCCGACATGCACCCAATCACTAGTGAAAGAACACGCAAAGAATTAAAAAGGGGCTGAAAGGAATCAGGGTTCCGGAGATATGCTGCGAAATGATCAATGCAAACTAACCAATCAGGCTGATTGTACGCAGCACAACTCGACAGCAAAACATGGATTCCCCATTTTTCCACGACGTAAAGCACGCATCAGACACCGATCCACTGATTAGCTCCACGCTTGTCGCCATCTCAGAAATAAAGACGGAGGAGTGCCTGCCCACCCTAGACAATAACAACACCTAGGCTGAGATCAGCGGCCAAGTATGGAGTAGGGTGATTCCTCCCTTGTGTACTAAGACGTAAGTGCAACGACTTCTTCGGCACCAAGTGTTGATTTGTCCATATATGCAACAGATGCAATGTATGAGTACATTTCAAGGATCTATAATATGGCTAACCACCTTTTGGTTTCGTGATGAATTAGGCCATCAAGCAATCAGAGAAAGGTGCAAGCAGATGTCACAACAAAAGAGGGGAAGGACACATGTAAAGTGAAGAGATGAACATTATAATTCATGTTCTTCAGGTCAAGAAACATTTGCACAAAGGAGTAATGGGATCGACAGGCGCCAATTCAGAACCTCATACAATTGTACAGATGTAAGGGTACCTCAGTTACGCCCGTTCGTTATAGCTTATAAGCTTAGCTTATTTTCTTGTTTCATATGAGCACGCTTTCTAAACTGCTAAACGGTGCGTTTTTTAAAAAAAATTTCTATATAAAAGTATCTCTAAAAAATCAAATAGATCCAATTTTCAAGTTTCTAATAGCTAATACTTAATTAATCATGCGCTAATGACGTTCTTCTTAGTATGGCTTATAAACTAGGACAATAAGCTAATTCAAACATCCCCTTTATAAGCCAGGATAATAAGCCAGTTCAAACACCCCTTACAGTTTGTTGACAAAATGCGTCCATCTGAGGGAACTTGTTCTGAAAAGACTGTAGAATCAAGGTACAAATTCCCAGCCGCAAATCCAATATGGAAAATTTACCTAAGGCCAGTAACGCGTGCACTGAAGCAACTACTCTATTGAACCACGTGTAAAATCTGAAATGTCAAAAAGAAAGGCAGAGATTACCCACCAGGCAGAATCGGTGCTTTATGACATTTGAGGAAACCAATATCACAATCTTTCATGTTCACAGTATGTTCGGCAAGAGGGTGCCACACAAATCAGCACCCCATGACAGCACAGTTATAGACAAAGTTACCAGAAGGCTTGCTCCCGATCATGTTCCACCGCAACGGCCCCTCCCTCGGGATCCATGAATGCAGCTCAATCATCCCCCCTCCCATCACTCTTGGTCCACCAATCACCAAGAGCCGCTCTCCACATCCTCGGAAAGCAATACCCCAGCCATTCACAGCTTCTGGCCGCTCTGGTAATTCTCCCAGTGTTGTCCACGTGTTATCCTTTTTGTTATATTTCCTTACTAACTTTCCTGCATATTGTGCAGCATATAACTCATCTTCAACAACAGCAACAAGGGGAGGTGCGCCACTTGCACCGTTGAGCCCCTCGGACATGTTCTCTATCACCCTCCAGGTACCTTTCTCCAAATCATACTCTTCTCCGCAGGTCAGTACCTCAGTGTTACTGGCCATTCCCCCAATTACGTAAAATTTGCCATTCATAAATACTCCAGAACACATTCGTCTAGCCTTGTTCATGCATGGAAGTGTTGTCCATCTCTTAGTTTCAGAGTTGTACAGCTCAGCAGAGCGCAGTACCCGACCTTGTGCATCCATGCCACCAGCTACAATTGCTTTCTCTCCAAAGCTAGCTGATCCAAACAAGCACCGGGGGGCATTCATATCAACACCAGGCGACCACGAGTTTGTCAGAATACTATAACTCAGAACAATGTGGGAAAGAATCTCCTTGCCAAAAACCAGGAGTTCGGTGCCCACTGCAAGTGACTCCTTGTCTGAGCACATGAAACACTCATTGTGCGGCATCTTTGGGAGCTTCATCCACCGTGAACGGTAAGGGTCATAAGCCTCCCACTCCTGCACGTTGCAGGAGAAATAGACCCAATGCTCTGCAATCCCCAACTGACGTCGTTCCTTGTACAGCTCACCACTGCGGACAAGGGAGTGGAAGTTCCGATTGACTGATGCAATGGAACCATAATCTGAACGAGAGCAACGGGCAAGGCAACTGATTGAGTTGTCTCGACCGATAGAACTTATCAGGGTACTCGAATCCGAAAAGCCCTGATTGTTGTTGCCTTGACAATCCAGCTGCTCACACTCGTGGTTCTTGGCAGATTTAGGCCGTTTGGTCAGTGCTGCTACTGCAGCAACACTATCATGTTCAATCCTTGGAGTCCCTGATACAAACTTACTCCTTGTTATCTCAAGGAGGTGGTAGGTCATGTATGCTAATCTGGATTCTTGCTCACAGGAGCTTGGCAAAGACCTTGAGATCAAGCAAGATTGACCCTCCAACATTCTGCGAGAATTTTCAGCAATATCTCTCTACAGAGAGAACCTATACACAAGAATCCAGGTCTTCTGTATTCATTCTAAATCTGCAAGAGATCATAAAATTAATATTATTCTAGCTGTGCAGAAAAAGTTGCTTATCACATTTGTGTATATAACTTAAATTTGCAAGATATTGTGAAAAGCTTCACTCAGGTCAGTCAAACAAGGTTTATACAATTAAAATTTACAATCCAATAACAAGCCTAATTACATTATGCAAAAATTGATTAATCATAAAGGCTTGGCCAAATGATAATGAAACGTCATTTTTGTGAATAAATAGAACATGTCATTTGATTCAAACCATAAATCTTAACTCATCACATGAAACTAAAAAATCAGAGAAAATGCCCAACGCTCACAAGATTCTCAAGACTAAAATGAGCTGGGGCATCTGCCTTATTCATTCCAAAAAAACACTGAACACCAAAAAGCCACTCCATTGTACCAATTCAGCACAGATCTCGCATAACTAAATGAGCACAACTGCAAACTATCATTTTTAGAGTTCTCAATGAATATTCAGGGTAGCAATTAAAGATACAGAAATTGAACAATATGGTGGTCTCATTAGGTCCTAAATGCATTATACATTTTTTTCTCATCTTGTAAATGGTTCATATACTCGTTTTACAGGTTACTTTATCATCAAAACAAATTAAGTTACAGGGTAAACCAAGTTCTCTGGGTATTTAGCTTTTTTGTCTCATGATTTATCCCTTTCAAAACTGAGCAAGGGCACATAGATAGTGGCGGTTCTAACTAAGCAATGAATAAATTTGGCATGATGCCTAACAGGTAACAGAGAACAAAATGTAATTGTGCGGCAATATTATGCTTGAGAAAAATTAACGTTGCTCCACGTAATCCTCTATGGTTGAAAGTTTGACCACAAATCTGATGTCCTGAACAGTTGCCTCGCCTAAGATGATTTAGTCCCAAAATTCCACCCCTCCAATTTGTTACAAATAGGACCATCAAACTGGTATTAACCACGGATTGCTCATCCGACTGATTAAACCTAAATGCTCCAAGTTTCCCATTACAAGAACAAAGGATGAACAATTCGAGCAAAACAACCATATTAGGTGGGAAGCGAGGACAAACGTAGATAAGACAATACGCCAGCTAACTGGCAATCAATCGCACCTCAAAACCGTGCCCGCCCCGCGCGGAGACAAAGGCTAGCCCCGCCGCCGCCGCCGACACGGCAGGCCCACCCCTGCTCCAGCGACGGCGAGAGCGAAACCCCGTGCGCCCCGGCGAGTGCACGGCGGCAGCAGCAGCACCACCCCCCGGCGGGGATCGGGGGAGAAACGGGCGGTGGTTGGGCCGAGGAGAAAGAGAAACCGCTCGCACAAGGAACCGCGAGGAGGAGGAGGCGCGGTTACGGGAGCACGCGGAGGCTGAGGCGGAGGCTGAGGAGCGGAGAGGGGAGGGAGGAGGATGCGGGGTGCCGCGTGCGCGGTTACGAGTGCGGGGGCCGGAAGGGGGTCGAGGCGGAGTTTATGGGGAGGCGTCGGATTTTGACGCGGCGGCTTTGCGTCCCGTCCCTCCTTCCTCGTTCGTTTGGCCGGTCACGCCCGTTTCAGACTTTTCCTCAACCCCGCACCCGCATCGCTCAATCAAATCACGCAGATGATTTGAGATTTAAATGCACCTGTCACGAAAACACGAGAATGAAAAATTAAATAAACTTGCCGTACTTGTCATGGAGCATGTAGGTTTCGCTACGAGTTTTATTTTTAAAGAAACGAGGTTGGAGTTGGAGTCCCCGTCAAGGGGAGGACGCGGTTAACCACCAGAGCACAAGAAATGCCAGTTTACTGCTGCTTTCGTCCGCTTCTGCGCGCTCCTCCGCTAACACGTCGCCATCAGATTGACTTCACGGTTTTATAAATGCCTAATACCTCTACTAACTATCATTGGGCATGCGATACCGGTTTTGTTAGTTAGTTAGTTAGCTCCGCCTAATGAAATCACTAATCAAACCGGCCTCTCTTTTGTTTAATTAGTTTTCAGCGTGGTGCTGCCAAGTTCTCATGGTTTAGCGCTATGCCGTATTGGCGTTGCGTTTTGCAAATTGCTGCCGCTGCTGAGATGGTGGCTGGAGAACGTCACGGTGGTTTAGATCAAAGTACTACTACTACATGTAGTGGGCGTCTCTCTTTTCTTTCCACCCATTCCTCCTCTTTTTTCTCTGGAGCTTCGCTTCGGGTGCTCGTTGATTGCACAGTCTCGGGTTTTTTTAGAGGCAAATTGGGTATGTTCTAGAGTTCGTTTTCTGCACGCACACTATGAGCTGTACTTTTTGGACGGGCGTGCATGGAGTACTTGCTCTTCTCTCTCTACCTTCCCTCCCCTGCTTTATTCTTGCTTCGTTTTGGTTCTTTTTTCCCTTATTAGACTCCAGCTCTTTTGTTTTTTCGAAAAGAAAAGGTTGACGGCAGCAGTTGGGTCAATCGTTTCACCGGTGGGATACTGCGGTTATCCATCAGTTCGACGGGCAACGGTCGTACACTGTCGAGAGCAATCGTTAAGTTCTTAAGTTCTCGAAGAAAAAAAAAGAATAGTTCATAGGTACTCCATGTTTGGCGTTCTACGCGCTGGTGTCCACGTGTATATATCTATATTAATGCACATCATATTACTATGAAAACTTTCGAAAGATCCGGCATGTCAACAGAATGACAAACTCACTATATACGTCTTAATATTAATGGATATGTCATCTATCACTAAAAGAATAATTAGCTATAAATACAAAGTATTGAGTTAAATACTTGAATCTAGGTGACAGTTTCACCACAATTAACCTAACCAACTAAGCTACAGTTAGCCTACTGCGATATTTTGCTTGGAACTCATATTGGTTTCCATCATTTGCTTTTCAACTTTTAAGCCGTTATCAAAATTTAAATTTTAAAACTTAATTTTAGAGTTGATTTTGGGGTTTTTTTTATCGTATTTTATTTTTATCATTTGTTTTCAAATCGCTAACATGTTTGTAAAAGTTTTATCCATAAATTATTCTTTTTTGTTACTGACAAGATAACGGCTTATAATCAATTATAGGCGAAACGATGACATTGATTATAAAGGCAATATTTGAGGGGAAAAAACTACTACATTGATCAGGAAATTAAGTAAGAGAAAATATACACTATTTATCATGATAGGGTAGAGTTTTTTCGTTAAAAAAGGAACTTGTATTCACACTGTACATCAAGTCCGTGAATGTGCCTCTCTTAGAGTGTGTTTGGTTCCAAGGATTTTGTGGGTTGGGTTGGGTTCATCCCATTTTTTGGGTGTTTGTTTTGTGGATTAGAGGGGATGGGATGGACCCAGTGCGGAATATTCCCCTCATATTCGGGTTGCAGCGATCCGGCCAAAACGGCCGGACCGAGCCAACCCACCTCCGGCGCGTCGACGCGGCGACGGCGCAGGCCAGGGAGCGGGGCGACGGCGCAGGCACCGTCGGCGGCGACCGCGCACCCCTGTCCATCTCAGCTTCATCCTTCCTACCAACCAAATAGATGATAGGATCATTCCATCCCCTTTTATTCCTCCAACCAAACAAAAAGCGTGCTTCATTCTATCCCTCCAACCAAACAAAAACTGGAACCAACCTATCCCAAAATACAAGAATGGATCTAACACATCCTACTTTATTCTTAAACCAAACACATCCTTAGGCAACGTAAGAGGAGAAAAAACTACTTGTTTTTCGTGAGCACGTTTTTCAAACTACTAAACGGTGTGTTTTTTATAAAAATTTTCTATATATAAGTTACTTTAAAAAATCATTTAAATTTATTTTTCAAGTTTGCAACAACTAATACTTAATTAATCATACGCCAATGGCTGATCTTGTTTTAGGTGATATTTTTTTCTACCACTCACTTCATCTTCAAACTATGTCTTAACCAAGCACTCAAATAAACGGCGCCAAAAATAAGATTCCAATGGTATTTGAGGGGATTGTTTGGTAGGTAAGAACTCGGATATGAATCTTTAGTTTGGCATATATACCAACTATATAAATAAGCAATTGTTATGGAACAAGGGATTGCACGGTTTGGTAGCCAAATAAGGTTGATGGCGTTGAGTGAATATCAGAGAGTTTTTAGCGTCTTGGCATGGTACAGGGAAGGACGCAAATATATGAAAGGACAAAGAAAACAAAAAAGAGCGGCGGTACTGTTTACACAGAGTAAAGTGCCAGTGCATGGCCAGTTCTTAAATTTGTTCGAGTATGTTACTAGTTCCCTGTTCTCTCAAAATACAAAATTAGCACTCTAAACTTGTTTGCATATGCCACTTAGTTCTTCGTACTCTCAAATATAAAATTAGCACACTAAACTTATTTTTATTTCGATCACTAGTCTAAAAAGTAACCGACCACTCGACACATCGACTTAGAACTACAATAGATCCACTGAGAGTTTCGTCGATAAATTTGCACATACCCTCTCAAAGACATGGTCGAAATGAGACCCTAAATTTGTACTAAATTCACAATGACTCCACATTAGCGCGCGGAGTGGTTGGCAATTGTTTGGACTAGTAATGGACACCAAAATAAGTTTAGGGTGCTAATTCTACATTTTAAGAATACGGGGACCTAAGTGAAACAACCAAACAAGTTTTAGAGTGCTAATTTTATATTTTTAGAGTATGGGATTCTAAGTAATATAGCTAAACAAATTGAAAGACCTCATATATATATATATATATATATATATATATATATATATATATATATATATATATATATATATATATATATATATAACACCCCCTCCACCCCCTTTCTTGTTTTTCCGTTCCCACTCCCCACCTTCTCGTTCCCCTCCATCCACATTTATCTTTTTTTTCATTCCCACCCCCACCATCCACTTCCCATTTCTCATCCTGCTGCCGAGTCGGATAAATAATTTACTCTCTTATGTCAGATAAAAAATTTACTAACCCTTTTATCTCCTCCTATATTAGATAAAAAATTCACTAAACCCCTACATCAGATTAAACAATTTACTATCCGCCTAAAATTTCTCATATGCCTAAATATTTACTCATCCAGTTTGGAAAATTTAATCATCCATAAACAAAATTGCTCCTTTCTCCACTTATTTCCGTTTGGTATCCTTTTCTATCCCATATAGAGTAAAAAAAATACTCATCCACAAACCATACAAAAAAAAGTTACTGCTCCGTTTATTTGTATAAGTAATCTATCTACTCCCGCATATGTGCTCTTTTATCTCCTCATATATTGGATAAAAAATTCACTAAACCCCTACGTCAGATTAAACAATTTACTATCCGCCTAAAATTTCTCATATGCCTAAATATTTACTCATCCAGTTTGGGAAATTTAATCATCCATAAACAAAATTACTCCTTTCTCTACTTATTTCCATTTGGTATCCTTTCCTGTCCCATATAGAGTAAAAAAATTACTCATCCAGAAACCATAGAGTAAAAAATTCACTCGTCCAGAAAAGAGTTACTGCTATGTTTATTTGTATGAGTAATCTATCTACTCCCGCATATGTGCGTTTTCCCTTTTTGTCAGGTTAGTAAATTTTTATCTGATGTAAGAGAGTAAATTATTTATCCGACTCGACAACAAATGAGAAAGGGGAACCTACAAAGAATGCCTAATGAAAGGAGTAGACCCTTTGGATAAGTCATATATAGATTGGAAGATAAATGAAAAATTTGCTGAAATATCTCCACAATGAAAATCAGAAATAAAGGAAGACATTCTCAAAGATATCAAAAAATATATGGAAGAAAAATTTGAAGAATTCAAAAAAGCATATGATGAAAAATTTGATATAATATTATCAGATACATATGGAATGGATATCGCTGGTCACAATCAAGCTACAAACCATTAATACCAGCAAAAATACCAAAATATTAATTGAGCTTAATATTTGATAGAATACTATCAAAATCTAAGGCGTGGAAGACCTGTCTCAAAAATCTCAAAAACCTAAATATCTGATAAAGCCAAAAACCTAAATAGAGGATAACAACAAGCGGATAAAGCCAAAAACCTAAATAAAAGATAGCAACAAGCATCCTACTTACACTGCACGACTCGTGAAGCATGGCACTATCATACTACTCAACAAAATGATACTAGCCAAAAACGAATGGGCATAACACAACTCATTTGCAACAATATAACTAGAATAGTGTTACAGGTCAAGCCTCGTAAATGGAAGCTTGATTGTTCAAAATACTACGCACCGCTTTAGAAGAAGAGACTAGATAACTTCATCTGTATATGGAAACATACTTATCCAATAAAGAAGGCAAGGGCAAGCTCCTCGCTCGGCTATAAAAGGAGACTCCTGTAGAGTGAAGAGAAGTAGCACAGCACAAGCATCCTAACAAACGTACCTTGGCGAGAGCGCTTTGACTCCCTCGCACTAGTCTACTATAAAAATTTTGTAACATAGTAGTAATTAGTCTGAGTGTCTGTACAAAGCTTTCTATAAGATAATTTCCTGTTTACATAGCAAGTTTTGGGATTCTTGAAAGGGAAAACCATACATAAGCTTGTTTGTTAATATGAAGTAATTTTCTGTGAAATTCCCTGCTTGTTCTTTCTAGTTGAGTGCTTATGCTAAGGATCCTATAGGAGAAAGCTCTTCAGTAGTTCTTGTTCATAGCCTGCATTTTGCACTCGCATTAAGAGAACCTTTAGCCGCTGAGAAGTGTTCCCTTCGGGTGAGACTGCCTGGGGAGACGATAAGCTTTCATCTAGATTGAATATGGCTAGGGATATTTAGAGAAATTGCTCATAGAAACAAACAAGTAAGAAATATGGTGAGTACTGAGTATAATTTTAATCTTTAAAACAATCTCCGACTGTCTCTTTGTGGTTTCGCCAACCTCGCGATCCTAAAATAACAACAAATTAGCACACGAATATAATCTAATTAGTCCACACCTATCTATATAAGCACATATTTTAACAATAATAACAAGAATTTAACAATAATAGCAAGAATTTAAATAATTTGTGAGAATTTATACCAAGTTCATCTATCTTGGCTACTGATAATGTCTAGCCAATGTTGTAAGCCCGTATTCCCTTCTTTTTTCAATATTAACTTGGTTTATAATCGATGGCTGGATCGACCTAAGTGCCCAACATAATTTACTCCCTCCGTTCAAAAATATAAGGATTTTTAATTTCAAATCTTATTTCACAATATAAAAACTTCAAACACTATTAACAGTACCTTTTGTTCTATCAATCACTTCTCATTCTAATTTCTTTCCATTTTACACATCTACTCTCTCATCTCTATTCATTCTATATTTAATGAGGGATATCACAATTTTTTCTCATTAATCTTATCTCTATTAAACAACTTAAAAAATATTTATATTTTAGAACATTGAAAGTACGGTCTTGAGGAGAAAAATAACACATTTCCGTTTTGCTTTACGAGGCCTAGTGGTATAGTGACCCACTGCTTACTCCAAAAGGGAAAATTAAATAAGCTACCATGATTGCGATTGATGGAAATGCATTGTAATTTCTGCAAAGCCGAACGACGAAGTAAGCGCCCGTGGATCTGTCCGTCTTCTGACCGGGACGACATAAGAAAGAATTAAAACCTGATTATGATTTTACTAAACTTACAAAAAATATTAAAAAATTCTAAAATAAATAATAATAATCTACTGATATCTTTACCTATTATAAAAATTAAAGTTGTTTTCGCTGAAATTTTGGTATATCGTAAATTTTGGTACGCCGTCCATATACGTGTACCCGCTACCTGCTGTCTAATTCCCACGTCATCCACATCCACGCGCCAACACTTGTGCTCACGTCCGCGTGGACCGCCCGCGTTCGATTCCTTGGGAGTCCGTTTAAACGCTTGCGTCTGATTCCAACCACCAATCGTCCGTCCCTGGCGTCCATCGTCCATCGCTAGCCAATCGGACTCGGGTCGTACAGAAACGTATGAATTAACTTTGTTGATCTCGCCTAAGTATGGTAGATAGATGATAGCTCCATTACGAACTCTAAATAGTTACCCATATGGCGACATAATATACGACACAAGATAAATAGCATTCCTATGACATCATGCCATAGTGGTGATTGTGGCGGTGGCATACTGATACAATGCAACAATTGTATTCAACGTATAAAACGTACACTTAGACTTAGAATTTTATTTAGTTTTTAAAATTTACCTATAATTCTCTACTATTATAAAAACAAATAATTTTTCTTCCGAGAAATTCGTACGTCGTCGCCCGCACTCCCTTTTCGTCCGTCCGGCGCTCAGGCTAAAAAATCCCGCCTGCAATTCCTTTTCCGTCATCCGTCGTCATTGCACATCGTGCTCTGCCCATGGTCCCTAGCTGAGAGTCCGTGATTGCCCTGTGTCCCACTCCGTAACAGAAAAAAGAAGAAAATAATAATAAAGGTGTAAATAGTTTCTTCCAGTTGCAACCCATGTGTCTGTTTACCATGCGAAGCAGCGCGTTGTCCGTGCCACTTACGTCCGATTCTCACGCGCCTTCCATGGCAGGCCCGCACGCCAGTTGATCCGCACGAAGCTTCATTCGTGTTGGTCATCTATGCAAGGCATCGTCGGCGTCCATCCGACATTCATATGCGCGTGGCGTATCTGTTCAAGATTCTGCTTTCACCTATACGTCGTTCTGCCATATACACCTACTCCACTCGGCTAATTCCACATGCTTGCCATCTCCGCAACTCAAGAACGGAAAGAAGTCCAATGCAATCCAAGTGAACGGAATAGGCAAGAAGAGAGAAAGACTGAAGGAGAAAATCGGATACATCAATAGCCGGTGATGGCCCTCATCGGAAAAGCCCGTCGATCTCGCCAAGGCAATCCCCTTGCCAAATGGGCACAAGCAAATGGATCTATTCTCTTGTAGAGGAGAATGAAAGTATTTTGATTGCCTAGAATTAAGTAGCAGTGGCTGTATGCTGGAAGTGGTAGCTAAATACGTTGCTGCATGCTAGTGGCAAAGCTCAAGGGCTGGCAATTTTCAATGTCAAGCTTGTCGCCGCAATAACAATAATTCATAACGTGAGATCCATCTCCTTCCAAAGGCGAGAGCATGATCCACGACAGTACCAACATCTTCACATTTGGGTGGAGGACAAAGAAGCGATTTTAGATTTGGGCCCCTCTTTTATGTGCGTGCAGCAGCGAGTTGGGCAAAGATGATCCAACCCAAGTGACTTCTTCCTACCACTTATGTTTTACGAAAGGCACACAAAAATCACTTGGTTCAGTGGAAACCGTCTCCTTCAATTTCCTTTAATGTTGATAAATATAAAACATGTATTATAACTATTATAAAAAACTACACATATTTGCATAACATGAATGTTATTTAGTAAAAAAATTCACTCCCGTTGTAACTCACGGGCAAATTGCTAGTCAAATCCAATATTTAGGCTATGTTTAGTAGGGGTTAGGAGGTGATCAAAATTTCAATTTGTCCCATACTTACTACTTCATATAAACATTGTTATCTCGGGTATAAATTAATAGATCACATATAGATGCAGGTATAATTAAAGAGAAAATTCCTTATATGACTTTGAGTTTTTTCACAATCCTTTCTATGCCCCTAAATTTTGCCCCATCCCCTACATATAACTGACCTTTTATTTTTATTCCCCCTGTACCAATTTCATTTGTTGACCATGAGTTGACTATTATATTTTTCCAAAAATAACAATATTGCCCCTCTTTTACTTATGTGCTAGCTCATTGAGAAAAAAACATAATTCTCAATGCGAAAAAGATTAATTTATAAAAAACAAAGGGGATAGAATTATTTGATCACTTTAAACACTGAATTTTAGCATTTTTAAATGAGTTTCAAATCAAATTTCATGAAATTCGTACCACATCTCCACCAAAATTTAACCTCAAATAATAAAAAAATAATTTTGATTCTCAATTTTGAGGTGAATTTTTTTGATGGATTTCATCATTTTAAAAAGAAAATTGTTTGATTTTTTTCGAATTTAGTATCAAATAATTATGGCAAATTTGATTTTATTATAAATTAAAATTTTTCGCATTGAGAATTGTGCTTTTCTCAATAAGCTAGCACATAAGTAGTACAAGAGAAAGGCAATATAGTTATTTTATAAAAATTTAACGATCAACTAACGGAATGAGTATATAAAGTATCAAAATGATAGTTTAGGAGTGTGTAAGGAATAGGGCAAAATTTAGAGGTACATAAGGTATTAAGCGAAAAAATTTCTCATAATTAAAAGGGCGGCAAAGTAATTAGCTATTTGTGTGCTCATTGTTGTACCTTCATTATTGTGATCTCTATGCTTTGTTGCAGTCCTTATCTTTGGCTGAGTCAGGTTCCGTGGTCTCCACCTTGTTTGACGTCTCATTGTTTAGTGTATTGTTACAGGTGGTGATTTGTCAGCATAGACGTGCAGAAAATAGGTTTTGCTTGTCGTCAAGATAGAACAAACCCAGAAGATTACGGTCGGTACGATTATATTAGAGGACTCTGATTTCCTTTCACGCAAATTAAATATAGCTAGCCAACTCTCACGTACGCCGGCCGGGCAGACAGGTTGACCGTGTCATGCACTGAAGGAAAACCATATATAAGTATAAAACAGAGGCGAATTTGATATTGGTTTGTTTTTTCTTTGATCGTCGATCATTGTATGATTGGAGGATAATTCGTTAGGTCTACCTTTTTAAGTTGCGTTTGCCAATTGTCAATTCTGACTTTTAGATATTGATTCACAGAAAAATTCAGCACAAGAAAGGTCAACGACATAGATTAATTGGACTGAAATTAGTTTTGGGTCAAAGGGAAGAAAAAAATACCTTGGGGTCAAAGGGTAGAGTTTGGCTTGTAGAGACTGATAGGTCAAAAGGTGTGATTTTACTGGTAGAATTTCAGAGTTTTCTCCAGGTTGCAAATTGGGATGTACCTATTTTTTTTAAAATATTATGAATCTTATAGCAAAGTACTGATGGGTTACATACAAGTCTTTCATGTAATCGCAACATAACTCTTGAATAGTAAACTGCAGAACCTTAATGGGAACCACCTTTGATTGTGTTTTTTTAATGAAAAAGGAACATGTATGTACACACCACCATACATATATCACACATACGTACCGATAGCTAGCTCAACAGACAGAAAGCAAGCATACATCCATGATCGTCATAAAATTCCTACTAATATCCAATTGTGCGTGTAATTATAGACACCAGAACTTTAAACATGGTGAGTGAAGTTAGTCTCACCACATCAAAAAATGCTTCTCTCATCAGAACTAGTAATGATATGTTGGTAATTGAGGTTTGTTTTTTCTACGGATATGCTTGCTAGATTGCCCTTTTTTGTGATGAACTTTTATCGCATTGACTTTGACAAACTCAACTTTCATTAGTACTATTTTTATCAACACATATATACAAAGTTATAAACGTTGTACTGATTAAAAGACATACATCGCAAAGTCATAAACGTTGTACTTAGAAGACATGCATATATACGAAGAAATTTAGAGGGCTGGAAGCAGTTGCCTTTCTCTCAGCCTGCCTAGACATTAATATATACAAGGAAAAGCCCCTTGTGTGACGTGTACAACAGATGTGAAACGTCCAGGAGCTTAGCCGGATGAACAACTAACTAATCCTGAGATTGCATGCATTATCTAGATAAGCAACAACCAGCTTAACTTCCGGACACACCCTCAAGAATAGATGATTACATTTTCTGTTATCTAACACTTCCCCTCAATCACAACTTTTCTAAGTTGAGATTGTATTTAAAATTCTCCAGTTGACTTACCGGTACAGCTTTAGTGACCTGATCTCCAGTCGGTACAAAATCAACTTCTAACAATTTCTGTGAAACTTATTCTCGAACAAAGTGATAGTCCACTTTGATGTGCTTCATCCTGGCATAAAAAACAAGGTTAGATGAGAGATATTTAGCACCAAGATTATCACACCATAACCTCGCTGTTGGCAGACTAGAAACTTGCAGTTCTTCTAATAATGTCTATACCCATATAATCTTAGCTGTAGCATTTGCTAAAGCTTTGCATTCAGACTCTGTGCTAGAGCGAGAAACCATAGCTTGCTTTTGTGGACTCCATGATACCAAGATATCTCCTAGAAACACTGCAAAGCCTCCCGTTGATCTCCTGTCATCAAGAGAGCTTGCCCAATCGGCATTAAAATATGCACTTACAAGCATAGATTTTGACTTCCTTATTTGTAATCCCAAACCAGTACAATATTTTAGATATCTTAGAATCCTCTTGACTGCTCCCTAATGAACTGTAATAGGTGCATGCAAGAATTGACATACCTTATTCACAGGAAATGCTATGTCTGGCCTTGTCAGTGTCAGGTATTGTAGAGCTCCTACTACACTTCTGTAGTTGGAGGCATCCTTCTGTCCCACAGGTTCTCCTTCATGTACAGATAGTTTTTCACTAGTTGACAGGCGTGTATTAACAGGTTTACAATCTGACATTTCAACCTTCTTTAACAGATCACAAGTATACTTCTCCTGAGACAGAATTATTCCATTAGGAATTTTATTTACCTCAATACCAAGGAAGTAGTGCAAGTCTCCAAGGTCCTTCAATGCAAAATCATGCTGCAAGTCTCTTAACAATGCTGGTACTGCATCCTGCTTGGAGCTAGCCACAATTATGTCATCCACATAGATAAGAACAAACATGATTACATCTCCTTTAATATAGAAAAACAGAGAGGTATCAGCCTTTGACCCTTTGAAGCCAAGTTGGCTAAGTTTTTTACTCAACTGAGAATACCATGCTCTCGGTGCCTGCTTTAGGCCATACAAAGCCTTGTCAAGTCTGCAAATATAATCAGGGTAAGTTGCATCCTCATACCCAGGTGGTTGTTTCATGTAAACCTCTTCTTCTAATACACCATGCAGAAAAGCATTTTGGACATCCAGTTGTCTCAAGGTCCAGCCTCGGGAAACTGCAATGGATAGTATAATTCTAATAGTAGCTTCTTTAACAACAGGGCTACAGGTGTCTTCATAATCTATCCCATACCGTTGTTTAAACCCTTTAGCAACCAAGCGGGCCTTATATCTATCTAGGCTGCCATCTTGTTTTCTTTTAATTTTATATACCCATTTGCAATCTATAATATTTCTGCCTTTCTGAGGAGGAACTAAGTGCCATGTCTTATTGTTTAAAAGGGCCATATATTCTACATCCATAGCCTGTTTCCAATTTTTATCATGCAGAGCATCACTAAGATCAGTGGGTTCCCTAGTAGTAGTGAGCAAACCGTACTTAACCGTGACATCAATGTAAATCTTTTCCTTTCTAATGCCACTTTGCAGGCATGTAGCAGGGCGGTGTATCACCTGAGTTACTTCCCCTGCTGGAGAGGATCTCGCTGGAGAGGAGGCCGAGGCCGATGGAGACAGATCGGCAGGCGAGGCAGAGGGACCCACAGCGGCCCTCGATGGCGACGCACCTGGGGCCGACGTGGCAACGTTGGATTGCCCCTCCTCAACACGAAGTAGCGGGTCTGCCGAGTGCTGCGTGCCGGATGGGAACATGGCGGCTCCAGATTGCTCGGCGCCAGCTTCGGATGCGACGCCCGAATCAGCCTACAAAACAAAAACAGAGGCTTGACCCGAATCTGCGTGGGATCCAGCGCCTTGGTTGCTGCCCGGATAAATCTCGATAACCGTGCGCTCGGCTGGGCTGCTGGAGGCGCCTTTGTCACATGCACCGGGAGACCGTTTAGCTTGATCTGCCAAAGTGACTTCAGAATTGTTAGCAGGTTTTATGGGAGAATTAATCACATGATCACTCAGATTTATATCCCCAGAATTAGGAAGTAATAAAATTTCTGATCAGAGTTTGGCACCAGCATTGGGATGAAGATCAGAAAAGGGAAAAACAGCCTCATCAAATACGACATCGCGGGAGATGTAGACACGACCTGTGGACGGGTCGAGACACTTAAAACCCTTGTGAAAGGGACTGTATCCTAGGAATGTGCATTCGGAATTGTAGCTTGTGGGAGTTATAAGGGCGAAGATTTGGCCAACACGCACACCCAAACACACGAAGAGAGTTATAATCAGGGGATTGGTTAAACAGGCATTCAAGGGGTGTTCTATAGTACAATAATTTATTGGGCGTGCGATTGATGAGGTAGACAGCTGAAAGATAAGCCTCATCCCAAAATTTCAAGGGAATAGAGGCATATACAAGCAAGGAGAGGCCCACCTCAACAATGTGGTGATGCTTTCTCTCAGTGGCTCTGTTTTGTTGATGAGTGTGTGGGCATGAGACATGATGTGTAGTTCCCACTTTGGCGAAGGGGTGTAGTTTCTGATAGTCGCCTCCCCAGTCTGTCTGCATGGTTATAATCTTTCTATTGAATAAACGCTCAACAAGACGTTGAAATTCAAGAAAGCATTGAAAAACTTCAGACTTGAATTTAAGCAAATAAATCCATGTAAATTTGCTATAGGCATCCACAAAACTGACATAATATTTCTTGCCTCCAACAGAAGTGGGAGCAGGACCCCATACATCTGAATAAATGAGTTCTTGGCCTGTTGGCATGCATCGCATACCGACTGCTTATTAGATCTATCTAAACATGAAAGATTATAATTGTGGATGGCTTTTTCTACTACTGTGGAGGATGGATGGCCAAGGCGTTTGTGCCATCGTTCAAAGGACGGTGCAATGGTGGTGGCATGGACTCCCTTGACTCGGCGGGCTGGGAACAAAGATCGTGGTAGAGGATAGAGCCCGCCACGCATACACCCCCTAACTAGAGTTCTCCAGGTGGCCTAATCCTTGAGAGAAAAATACTTACGATAGAGTTCAAGGAATGCATTATTATCAGTAACAAGATGATTAGCAGATATGCGATTTTTACTGGCCTTGGGGACATAGAGAATATTGTGCAAATGAAGATCACGAATTGGGGATTTAACAATTGAGTGACCAACAGGACTAATTCTCATACCTGCACCACTCGCCGTCTAGATCTGATCTTGGCCCTTGTACTTGACGCGAACTATCAGCTTCTCAAGTTCGCTTGTAATATGATCCGTAGCTCCAGTGTCTACGTACCAATTGGTGTCCACCCCGTACGATGTAGTAGCCGACCCTGCATATTTTTCATCAGGTACAAAGGATTCATCAAAGCGATGCCAGCAGTCCATTACCGTATGGCCTCGTTTGTAGCAGAGTTGACATTTGGGCCGATTATCGCTTCCACCTTGCCATTGATTGGGGTAGCCGCTGCGGCCTCTGCCACGGTTGCCACCATTGCCTCCACTATTGTGGATGCGGTTGCCACCGCAGCTGCGTCCTTGCTGTTGGTTGCCTCGGCTGTGATTTGCAGCATTGGCTGACGCTTGAGACTCGCCTCCTTGACGTAGCGCCATTCGTTGTTCGAAGCTCAGCAGTTGGGAGTAAACCTCACCAACACTGATTGGATCTGTTCTTGCTGTGATGGTTGAGACCACCGGCTCATACTCCTCATCAAGCTCGGTGATAATATAAGAGATCAAATCATCTTCATCAATTGGCTTTCCGGAGGTTGCCAATTCATCACCAAGCATGCGCATCTTGGCAACATAGTCACGGGAAGATTCCCCTTCTTGGTGGTTGCCAAAGCTAGCCTTGTGTTGATGGAGCGGGCTTTTGACATCGAGGAAAACATCTTCTCGATCATGCTCCATATGGCAGTCGACGTGGTGCACGTCGCCACTTGTGCCAGGACATCTCTGGCCATGGTGGAGAGTAGATCCCCTAGCACCTACTGGTCGGTGGCACCCCATTCTTCAAATGCCGGATTGGGTATCTCCACGTCTTTATCATCGTGCTTGGCAATAATTGTTTCTCCTGGAGTCTTGGTAGCCCCGGTGAGGTATCCTTCAAGCCCTGCCCCTTGGATCATAGTGAGGACTTGCGCTTTCTAGAGAGCATAATTGCTCTTGTTTAACTTCTCTGTATTTGGGTAGCCAACAAGAGGATTGCCAGCCGAAGCCTTGAACGAACTAGCCATGGCGGCAAAACTCTAGATGAGATTTGGTGGCTTTGATACCATGAAGAAATTCAGAGGGCTGGAAGTAGTTGTCTTTCTCTCGGCTTGCCTACACGTTAATATATACAAGAAAAAGCCCCTTGTGTGGTGTGTACAACAGATGGGAAACGTCCAGGAGCTTAGTCAGATGAACAACTAACTAATCCTGAGATTGCATGCATTATCTAGATAAGCAACAACCAGCTTAACTCCCGGACACACCCTCAAGAATAGATGATTACATTTTCTGTTATCTAACAATATATACCTTTGATAAATATTATTGTTGGTCAAAGAGTAAACAATGCAAGAGTGAGGAGTTTTCATGGCCGGAGCCCAGAGGCACTAACTTCGATAATGCTTGCATTTGGTCGCCCGACACTGCTCGTTTTATCGGGCGCTCCTAAAAATAATTACGTGTCCCCACGCCACAACTCCGCTTCGCCTCCCCTCTCCTCTCCTCCCCTTCTCTCTCCTTTCCCCGAGATTCGCTCCGGCCTTCGGCCACCCGTCCCTGCCTGCTCGCTCGTCTACAGCGGAGGTCGTTGAGAAGGAGCTGCAGCTAGTGGCCGGCGCGGAGGTCGTTGAGAAGGGGTTGTAGCTAGTGGCCGGCGTGGGAGCTCACTGGAGATGGGTTGGTGAAGGCCATGCCCATTGCAGCAGCCAAGGCGTTTGCTGTCATGGTGGGCTCACCTCGGCCGTTGCGACACGAGTTCTGGCTGGCGGCGCTGCTCGTAAAAGCTCATGCATCGACATGCCACTATTCTCTGGTAAGGGAGGGAGAAGGCCGACTAGTCGTCGCCGTTGGGTGGTCGGTTGGGAGGAAGAAGCCGGATATCCGGCCGACGGAGAGGAGAAAGAAGACAGATACAAAGGAGAACATTTTTATGATTTTTTGATGTTTCAGCTAATGTATCTTGATGTTTCTTGCATTGGATCAAAATGTTGCATTAAGGATTTTGATGGTGTTTTATTTTTTTTGATTCTTGTGGATTTTTTGATGTTTCAAGAGTTAAGACTCGATGTTTCATGTGTGAGAGCGATATGTTTTAATCGTGATTTTACGTTGTTTCATTTCTCTTATTTATTTTTGGTGTTACACAACGTCACCAAATGATGTTTCAGTAACGATTTTTTGTTTCACGCTATATAAATAAATGTTTCACAGACAGTCAACTGAAACAGTTTAATCACCCATTTTTTACTCCGAATCAAACGCCCGATCCATAATCACGTCCCACTAACTTAGTATAGGCTAACACGCACAAAACACAGAGTTTGCGCATCTCAGCCGTTCCCTTCCATGTCACTCTCGCAGTGATAAGAGTCCTATCGAGCAGGAAGAGATTATTAGCTAGGTGCATCGCAAGTATAGGACAAATAGTCTTGTCACCAGCGACGTGGCGGCAGATTTGACACCAACCTCGTCGATCGATTAAATTCTCTCCTCCTATCGCGCGGGACTCCGATGCGTACCCACGTCCCCGCACGTTTATTTTTTAGCACGGACGCCGTCGCCCACATAATATATGGTGATGGCAACGTACGTCGTTTCTGGTCGTCGACGACGTACGCGTGCTAGCTAGCTCTCCTCGATCGGTAACCGGTAAATCGCTGTACACATGCCGGCCGCTCCGCCTGTGCGACGACCGGTTCTACCGCGACGACGACGGGTATGTGTAACGTGTCGCCAGCGCGACGGGCGCCAAAGATGACAAGTCGACCGACATCTGCCGAGTGCGAATGGCTCGTTCGCATTAGACGACGGCCGACGTAAGCGCTAACGCCCACGCACCGAGAGAGGAGGGAGACCGGAGACCAGAAGGCGCAGCAAACGTACCACGCGCGTACCTATCATCATGTCGCGCGCACGGTAAAAACCAACGCGCCCCACGGGCATGGCGTAGGTATCCCGATACGGCAAGTTAACCGTGGCTCCGTTCAACAACCACGCGAACGGAACGCACCACGGAAAATTTAGCAGCGCGTTTACCGGAGAGAACGGCGCGGCGGGAGACGCTGTTCGCACTTGGCACCACCGGCCGGTCTGCGTCACCCCTGCCCTGCTGGGTTGCCCAGGTAGTTGTTGTGGCCCAGGCCATGCGCGCGCCGCCACGCCAGACACCCGTACGCGCCGCGTCTAGACTTCGGGTAAGTAGCTAGCTGTACTAGTACTCCCCATCCCCAATCGCCAGTCGGACCAGACACCCGCAACAAACCCCCATCGACGACTGAACACCGCAATTTTAGTGCCACCAGCTCACGTGATGGGCGAGCTCGAGCTAGCTGGATATATCCGGCCTTATGCATGCGTGAATGCACCGTAGATACACTGTGCCACATCGCGATGCTGTATTGCGGCGTGTACGTACGCTCACACGTTGGCGGACATGATTGATTCTTCGCGATCGAACAGTGGCAGGAAAGGTACACGTACCTACTGATTGTTTGGGCACGAACGTGGAAACTGAAAGGTGTTCTGCGATCGCCAGATCTACATAGAAGGTCAGAGAGCGGCGGCGGCGCGCACTCGGTTGGTTTGTTGTTTAAGCAAAGCGAATCCCTTGATCGATCGCTTCTACTACTCGTATATCCCCAAAATCGTTTTCATGACAGCGAGCGACGCCCGAACCTGCCCAATACCGGCCATCTCCAGCAATTTTTTTCTTCCTTTTGGCCATATTGATCTCTCTCTCCCGCGCGTCTCGTCGTGATTGGGTTTGGACATGGACAACTACTAACTCCCCCTGTCCTTTTGTTTGCTCCAAAGGTTCTCTCGCCGTCTTGCGTACGTACGCGAGATCACCAATAAGCCATCCATGCAACAGGGCCACTACCGCGAGCTAACTAGCGACGCGGCTGTGAGAGAGAGTGATCTTGTTGGAGTGAAAAAGGTAAGAAAGGCATTGGGGTAGTTAACTCTCCACAAACCCCAGAGCTGAAGGTGACAGCCATAACAGACGATGCAGGTGATGGCTTTACAGGTGTTAGCTTATTTTTTCACAAAGGAAAGAGCATTGAACAGCTACCAAACCAGGGCCCCTTTTATTTGAAAACTCAGTACGTGTTGCTTGTAGTAGATGAATTCATGAGTTCCTTTATGTGAAGAAAGGAGTGGCCCAAGTCTAATTAACCAATGGCATGTCATGGTAGATGTGTTCATTTTGTACTTGTGTACTACTCCAGTAATTAACACCCCTCCCCCCCCCCCCCCACCCCCCCCCCACCCACGTGTTGTTTGATCCCACGTGAGTACTTTGGCGGTTATATATGTCACCTAGCAGGAGTAGTAGTACAACCACTAGCAGTATTATTTGTCTCCAGCGAGCGAATTGCATGCATGGGTAAAATGATTACAGCAGACGTTTTGCCATCACGATATATGATTATTCCCACAACCATCTGTGTGCCAGCGCTGTCTCGTAGTGCAAGTGCTACGCTGTTGCATGGCAAAAGTTAACTGTTCCCTATACCTGACAGTGAGATGGGGAAGACGGGGAAAGGAACGTGCCGGCCCATTGGTTGGTGCTACGTTCTCTCGTCATTGTTACCCCATAGGCCCATAGAATCGTGATCCTAGAGTGATTTCCATGGGAACATCGCCTCTGGTATTTAAGTTATCCATTGATAATTTCACCCTCACCTAAAAATTTAAGTTGATTAGGGATTCACCTGTGATAATATGGACCCTGGATGTTTTGCACTTGCCTTGGCACCATTTTGGAATTATGCATTTTTCCGGTTAATTCATTTTAAGATTCATGTATTTCAGATGGAGATGTATGTAGGGACTACAATTTGTCTGAGTGTGATGCATTGTGCAAATGGCAAATTATCTAGTACTACCTCTATTTCTTTATCTAGATTCATAGCTAAATATAGCTATATAATCTAGTCTAAATTTATAACTAAAGATAATCATATTTTAGAACAGATTGAGTAGCTAGGACGAACTCGATGGGCTATATGTAGCGTTTGGAGCTGAATATTTCTGTTTTACCTCAGCACATGGCCTTTATGCCTGGCTGTCACTGAATAATTGGACTCACAGGCTGTCCCTGCATGATGGCATCCATGGGCAATGTCTTAGGCTTTTTTGACGTAGTTGTGCCGCGAGCTCCAAATAAAAGCTATTTTGGGCCAGACTTCTTCTCATTGAATAGGCATACAGCGGGCATGGGCCCAAGATAAAATCACAGCCCACAAGAAACATGCCTACAGAAGAACCTTCTGTTAAACTCAACAAAAAAAGAACCTTCTGTTCCTTTTTCCTCTAGTCCCCGATTACGCGGTTACGCCTGCAGCAGAACTCTTCTTGCTGTTCATTTTCCGAAGAAGAACTCTTCTTGTTCTCCGAGGAGATATTTCGCTGTTTAGCTCGGGCTTGGAACGCTCAAATTATCTTGATCGCTGCTGAAAATCCTGCGTAACCATCTTAAAACTCATATGTGTTTCATTAATCTAACACATGTTCCTAGATCATCAATTGTTGGAACACATGTTACCTGGTCGGTCGTGGGCCAAAACTCAAAGAAAAGATGCCACGGATGTAGGAGGGCCGGTGGCAGATCGATTCATCCATCAATACACTTTTCCGGAAAAAGGCCTCGTGACACCACCGAACCGAGCATAGCGAGGTTTGGACACCGTCCTCAGCCGCGACGCCACCCCCGTCGCTGAGAAAATTGGGATTAATACCTTGGCAAAAAAATAGATTAATTAAAATATTATTATTTAAATATGCTTCGATAAAATACCACTTTAAAACGTTTTTGCTAGAATATCCTCCTGAACCATTTTGCCCTTGGACTCTTCTTCTTCCTCCCTCCGACGCCTCATCTTCCTCCTTTCCCCTTCTTCTCCGGTTGGACACAACTATTGCCGTCCCACTCATTGCACTGCCACCGACCCCGTTGCTGGCACCGGCCTCCTCACCGCCGCCCGCCCCAAGTTCCGCCTCGTCACAGGCGCCACCGAGAGGCTCGCCGCCGGGCGCCGGCGTCCGTGCTCGACTTCTCCGCCGAGGGGCCGGCGTTCACGAGCGACCAGAGAAGTGTTGCGACAGCGAGGTTCAGTGGCCAGGCGAGACGATGACTCTCGTGCTGCCACCCTCCTACAACTCTTGCACCGCTGTGGCCGGGGAGGGAGGCGGAGACCGCGGGGAGGCTGGTCCCGGCAGCGGAGACAGGCAGTAGGGGTCGACGGCGAGACCGTCGAGTGCGTGCGCCGACGAGGGGAGGTCCCTCGCAGCGGCGATGGAGAGGCGCAGGCCGGTGCCGAACTCGTGGCGGCAGTCCTCGTGCACGGGGGCCGGCGTCGGCGAGCAGTTATCGTGCTAGCCTAGTCACCTCCCGTCCGCCAAGTTTTCTACCCCCAAGCTTCTCTACTTCGCCGCCGCGGCGGGGAGCCATGCAGAGCAGCCGCTGCACGCTCTCCCCGTTCCACAAATGCGTCATCGACCCCAAACGACGAGACAGGAGTTGTAGGGGAAGAAACGAAGCTGTGGAAGAAGGGGCTTAAGGGCAATTTCGTCCGTCAGGGTGGTATTTTAGCGTAACCTAGTGAAGACCAGTTGAAGCCCACCTTATACACCGAGAATGATATTTTAGTGAAGTCCATTCATACTATGGTATTTTAGCGAAGCTAACTGTTTACGATGCTATAATCCCAATTTTCTCTCCGTCACTAGCCCGCTGATTGAAGCGTCGATCAATCGATGTGGACGCCGCTCCATATCAGGCAAAAATCTCGAGCAGATGCTCTTCGGAATCAGTAGGGCGAGTTGGCGTGCCTATGCGTGATGATTTGATCGGTGGGTCGCCTGCTTTGCACGCTGCAAGTCCTCGTTCTGTTCACGCATTTCCCTCGTTCAGATGGCACATCACAGAACAAGTTGATTGATTCGACCGACTCAGGCATTGCAGGAAACAGAGGACATGCATCATAGTACATGTATACGGAGTACGTACTAGTACTGATGTGCGAGTACATCTTGAGTACAGTTCACTATAATTCCGTAGCACAGACTCAGTACTACTGTACTAGAGTTGCCATACCATCCGGGCTCATGGTTCAGCTCAGCGCAGATCAAGTAATTAAATGGATAACTTAAGTCATGCAATGCCCTGCAGGAAATGCAGAATTTAAAGGGTGAGAGCCTGAGACGATGTTGAGAACAGAAAATTGATAGCCGTTCTTGTTCTTCAGAATGCAGTCGTTTCTTCAGTTCTTCTACACATCCAAACACCGTAGAAGAAAACATAAATAAGATCATTACAGCAACCAATAGTGTTACTTCATCAGTCCTATGAAACAGCCGTGTAATTCCCCTGTACACGTTCTACACTAAATACAACACCCTCATGGCTCAAACATCTCACAAAATCACACTACGGATACCGCAAAAAGCTCGAGATTTCAGCAGAGTGGGCAGCGCACGAGCCCGTTCTCGTTGCAATCGGGGCAGCGCCGGAAGGTGTCCATCTCCTCGAGGAACACCTTGCAGCTGCCGGAGCACTCCTCACACGGCACGAACCGGACGCCGCCGCAGCCGGAGCACGCGTCCAGCGCAATGCCCTTGCCGGCGGCGGTCGGCGGCGCCATCTCGCAGTCGCCCAGCGCCTTGGACAGCTCACCGGACTCGTGCATGCGCCGGACCTCCTCGGCGGCGCCCAGGTGCCTGCCGTCCGCGAACACCTGCGGGAGGCTGCCCGGCGCGCCCAGCGCGGCGTGGAGCTCCTCCTTGAACCCGGCGTGCATCGACAGGTCGCGCTCGTCGACGAGCACGCCGTAGCCTTGAAGGATGGCCTTCGTCGCCCAGCAGTCCTCGTACGTCTTGCGGATGCCGCGGAGGCTGGTGAGGTAGAGCACCACTTTCCGGGCGCTATCCGGCGGCGGCGGCGGCTGTGGTTCTGGAGGCGGTGACGGTGGCGGTGGCGCCATCTTGGCGAGCTTCGCGTCGATCCTCTTCTGGAACGCGCTGACCCGCTCGCGCACGATGCCTGGAAACTTCTGTATCTCGCGCTTCTTGACGCACGCCTCGTCGCCAGGGCACTGAGGGCAGTCCCCGGCAGGGGGGACCTCATCGAGCGCCTTCCGGAAAGCGGCGATTATGTCTGGATCAAACTCCGGTGACCCGGGCGTCGACTGCTCCCGTCGCTCCTCGCCGCGGATGTCGCCCTCCTCATCCTTGTCGTCCAGGCCTTCCATGAGCTCCCACACATTTATCACCTCCGGCTCGCGGACCGGTGCCGTGGCCAGCACCAATTGCCTCTGCCGCCTCGCCAGCTGCTGTGGCTGCGGCGGCGTGGTCTTCGCCGCGCCGCCCCCGCCGCCGTCGTCGCGCCACTTCATCATCTCCTCGTCCCGGTCCCGCTCGAGGCTGAGCGACCCCAGCGTGGAGGACTTAAGCGAGACGGTGTGGTGCACGGCGGCCGGACCGGAGCGGCTCCGCGCGTACGCCGACTTGCCGCCCCGGACGCCACCCCGGAACGCGTGCCTGGACCCCGTGCAGCCCATCCCCTCCACGCCACCACCCGATCCAGCAAACAACCAACCAAGAAATCCCCCGCGCTTCCACCAATCCAACCCGAACACGCCACTCACCGGCAGAAGAAATGACTCCTTGGATCCCTAAACCATCACCCCTCGACGCGGAGAGGAGAGATCGATGTCCCTGCAGGTCGGAGCAAATGCGCGCGAGTAGGTAGGCGCACCGACACCAATTCAGCTCGTGTATGGGGCCACCGTGATGGAGGCGTAGCAAGCGAGCTCGACGGCGAGGTACAAGACAGTTGGGACGGCGGTGGTGGGCGAGATCTGATGGCGAGGCCGGTGAGCTAGGTGCGTGCGTGCTAGCGGAGAAAGGGAAACGCTTTAAGCCGCGGGAGGGAGGAAGCGAGCGAGCGAGCGAGCGAGGAAAGCAGGAGCGTTTCGGGTCACGGGCACGCACCTGCTCTCGCGCGTAATGTGCGTATTTACTCGCGCGTTTCCGGTCGGGGGCGTGGCCTCCGTGGAGCGTGGAGTTCCCGGACGAACGCGTCAAGGTGGATGGAATGATTGCCCGCTCAGAATCTCATGTCATTTAGCTATGCTGGTGACGGGATTATCCATTTATCCGCGTCGGATCGAGCGATCAGGCCTTCGATTAGCGCCCATCGCGACCAGGCAGGCAGGCTTGGGTCGCGTTTCTCGCCGCAGAGTGTTTGGAGCTACTACTCCAGTGTTCGTTCGTTGTCACTTCTCAGCGCGCTGAGCTTGTCAATTCAGGGTGGTCAGTTGGTGCACTGTCGTGTCAGCGAGCTCCCGAAATGGTGCCTCGGGTGGCGTACATTCTCTGGGGACGTCGATGATTTAATACTCCTAGGTTGACGTGAATCGGCGACGATGTCTGCATTTGAGCCCGGTTGCATGCGAATTCTGGAAATATTTTCTTGGTGTTCTATCGTAGTAGTATGAACCTACTTATTGTCACGTACTAGTACGTGACATTGAGATCGCGTAGCATTAAGACCTGCTACAGACATGCCGCGGGTGCGTTTCAACTTTGAACTGCAGATGCTGCGTTCCTGAACTTGAATTCAGCACAGCGGGCAAGTTTCACGACGAGCGATGCGGTGCGGCGCGGGGCGGGAGCACCTGTCGCCGTCGCTTCTCCTGTAACGCACAGTAACACACAGGCGTCTCCTCTTGTACTCTTCGCCAGTAAGAAAACACCGCGGCTGCGCGTCGTTTGGAACAAGAGCGAGTCGGCGTCAGAAAGTTTGAGCCCGACCCGGCCAAAGGTTTTACACAATCCAACACCGTCACGTCCTTCTCGTCCACTACGTAACACGCTCCTGGCCTCCCACAACATTTGAATCTTTGAACGGCTCTGCACGCCCGGAGCCAGTCTGGGTTATACCAACGCAAGAGGGATTTCAATATTTCCAGGCCCTTCCCGGGCAAAGAACCATGTTTGATTAGTACTTTTGAGGCGTCGGTTGGTGGTGGTGACCGGTCACTCTGCCGACCGGTGAGGTCAAGCGGTGGACGTGAGCATCGGTTCGCTCTCCGTTCCCTTCCAGAAGAGGAGAGGAGAGGGGTTTTTTTGGGGCGTGGTTGGCATGTCACTCGGGGACACACCTGCCCTGGCGCCCATCCATCCATTTACCACTCGGCGTCTTCCGACTTTCCTCGTCGGTGGTTTGCCCGATTCCTGTTAGCCTCTTGTTTTTGCGTAGTGCACTGCACCTCCCAGCTATAAAAGGCCCCTTGCTGTGCGTGTTGCTGACGAGACCGGGGGCAATTTTTTACTCCCAGGTCCGAAACAAGTTGGATCCGGAACGGACGCATGACAGATATGCCTAATCTACCGAATTGGAGCTGATTGGGACATAGGATCGGGATTGTTGCTCGCACAATTGGACCACCGAAACGGCGGGGTAAACTCTGAAGATTGGGTCCTATCCCGGCAGCTGTAGTTAGTGGAAGTAGCAACTAGAGCAGCAGTAGGAAGCTGATTACGGTTTTTCCCCTCTTGTTGCGTTGATTCCTACTACTATATGTCGCAGCTCCTAGGAATGATGAACATTGGAGCCGTGTACTGACTGTGGTAGATCATTAAACGAGCACGCGTTCTCATTGCTGGAAGCCTGAAACCGGCAACTTGACTGTACTATTAGTTGCGGGGATGTCTCTCATTTATTACATGGATCAAAGCTGTCATTCTCGTCCCAGCTCATCGAGACGAATTGAACTGAAGGACATACACACCGCCTTTCAGTTAGCTGCTTGCCTGCTGAATCAGGAAAAGGGAAAAGGATGATGCTGCAAAAGTGGACCGCGAGTGCAACCGGACCCAGCTCGTGGGCGACCACTCGCCGCTACAGCTCACCGCTTCCGTTCTTTCCAGCTCTCTCGGTTAAACTAAGCCTCATCCGCTCATGAGTTCATGACTGCTGCTGCACTCATGGTATCGATTCCGAGGCCATCTTTACCGGCTCGTCGTATCGGTATCACCATCTATAGCTAGTGATGTGTTCAATTATCTGAAAAAGCTAGTGATGTGTGATGTGTTATACTGTGGCTGCAGCCTTTCATTCATTTTCTGGGCCTCCCCGGGCGCAGTTCGTCGTCGACGTCGGTGGTGGCTCACGTACGTTATAGCCGACGACGTGCTCGGTTCGTGCCAGGAATCTCACGCAGGAGGATGGTGTTTCGTCCATGGACCAATGTACATAGGCTGGACCCATGAAAACACTGTTTGCTATTTATTGGGCCTCCTACTGCAATAGTAGATTTACAGGGCCCAAAGGTCGCATGGTGGGCCCGTTTATCTCGATTTCATTTTCAATGCAGGCCCAGGTCGAGAGGACAAATGCCGTATTGTCGAGGCCGTCTAAAGAGTACGCCATGGTCGTCGTCTTCCTCTAACTTTGGCGGAGGTGGTAGGGACTGGGGACTGGGAGCAGCAGCGGGCGCAGCGAGCAGGCGCACGGGCACCTCGCCTACCGAAAAGTCTAATTGGTGAATTCGCTCACGTCCAACTTGTGTGAATGTCCGCGCTTTTTTTTTTTAGCATCGCGCAATTTTCTTTTCCAAAATTTAATGCCGACCGTGTTTGTAACTTCTCATGAAAGAAAGCACCTTCATCTGTATCATGATGGGCATGGGGTAGCTCCACACCGGAGCTCATGTATGACTCTTCAGACACATTGTTCCCAAAAGAAAAAAAAATGGTGTTTAATGGAGCTCACGGACCATCCAACCATATACTTTAACCATATATATTAAAATCGGACCGACCAACCAGAAAAAACCGAAGCCAGTCCCTTCTTCGGCTTGATTCGAGGAAAAGACTGTCCATGCTTATGAACCAGAAAAAACTTCCATGCCTATGAAAAAATGCTTGACCGGGCAGTTTTCGGTTGAAAAAAAAATCCTTTCTCCGGCTTGATTCGAGGAAAAAACTTCCATGCCCACGAACCAGAAAAAACCGCTTGACCGGGTGGTTTTCAGTTGAAAAAAGTCCCTTCTCCGGCTTGATTCGAGGAAAAGACCGTCCATACATGCTCGCACGCTCGCCCACCCAACCAAAGAGAGCTAGCGGTTGTTTGTATGTGAGTATGAAAAAACAGTCTACTTAGCTTGCATTTCTCGACTAAACGGTCCAAACGTCGAAGAAAATATATATTTCTTATTTTCATAAACCGGCATTTCGACCTCTTAGATCACATGTAATATATATGATGAATAATTGGTAAAAGCAAGTATTGTTTGGACTAATATAGATTAAGTTGGGAAGAACTTATTTTCCGGAATATGTTTTCTTTGTCTTTGATACGCAGGTGAAGCTAGGAGGTGATCATGGTGTTAACGCCAAAATTTGGTACGATTCATATCGGGCTTGGTTAAAGGAAAAAGATTGGGTCAGCCAATGGAAGTTCATCTGGAAGAGACCAAGTTTGGAAAGGAATCGTGAAGACCACGGTATGGCAGATAATTACCTTATCTATTTAGGTAGTTTTAATACTTTTTAGATAAACCTGATCTCGTGTCCGATCAGGACTTGTAATTTTCCTTTTCTAGATAGGAAACTCCTGTTTCGTGTTCGATCAGGACTGTAGCAAACTCGGGGTATAAATACGTATGCCCGGGGACCTTGTAATCTATCTCAACGATCAATACAATTCGGCGCATCGCCACCCTTTTCGACGGGTTCTTGCTTCTCGAGCCGGGCTGCATCGGTTAGGTCCGAACTCCTGCGAGAGAGTAAGGCTCGTCACCCCTTATCACGGTGTATCTGTTCTGTCTACGGCTGCATCGGTTCAGTTCGATCTCTTAGGCCGATCAGGTATATCACATCACGCGTGCATAGTTTTTATCGGCTTACTGGGTGTAATTTATCGTCAGTTTGTGCTGCATCGATTGGGTTCGACCTACTAAACTGCTAGTGATAACTTATTCCTGCTAGGTTGATAGGTTTTATGCAAGTGTCTTATCGGAATGTATAGCCGATAAGTTATCTTATATTGCATCACGATTGCATTAGATCTATCGGCTCGTCGAGGTTCCTTTATCATTATTAATCTGTGCTGCATCAGTTTAGTTTGAACTACTAGATTGATAGTGATAGATTTATCCTTGTTGAGTCGATAGGTGTGTATGCGATGTTCTATCAGAGTGCTTAGCCGATAGGTTATCTGTTATCAAATACAGCCGATTGCATCTTTACTTTAAACTATCATCGGCTTTCCAGCCGATACATGTGTTTTATCAGCAATCGGCTAGTTTATTATTTCACTATATTATTATCAGCATGTCGCAACTCTTTTATGTATTACATGAAGCCGACTACATTGTCTCTATTACTGCCTATTTTCTCTATCATCGGTTGTCCAGCTGATGCATATGTTTTTTCGGCAGTCGGCTGCTCATCATCTATTTTATCATCGGCTTCCTAGCCGATGCGCAAGTGCTGCTGGTAAACGGACATGAGCGCCAGCGAGGACCCGGGCGCGGGAACAAGCAAGGACCCGGGCACGAGCACAGGAAAGGACTCGGGCACGGGCACGGGTGAGTACCCGGGCACGGGCACGAGACCCGGGCGCGGACAACTAGGGCCCGGGCACGGTTTTATCATCGGCTCTCAGCCGATGCTCAAGCATTCCTTCGGCAATCGGCTAGCAGGATTTTTATCGGCCGATTGAATCCCTAAGCTAATATTTTCTCCTGGTCAATTGCGGGGTCAAATTGACTGGCACGCCTACGAACCTCAACTATTTAGGACCTGCACTGGAGCTAAGCAGATCTCCCAGGCCTTCGCGTGTTCTAAGGCGTCGAACGGCCCCCGGCGGTTTTCGGCGTCAACACATGGTGAGTGATAAGGGATCGAGACTAGGATGGAGTTTTCGAGGTCAAAGTCGGTCGGGAAATGTCACTGGATGGTCATGCTCTAGCTTGGTCACATGAAGATGATGGAGGACATAGAATGGGAAAGTTTTACGTCACTTGGATCCGTGGTGTTCGGACATGATGATGTTGGATCAAGTAGTGGGTCGGTGGTTTAGTTTGCAATAGATTATGGACTTGAGTGCTCATATGGGTTAATTGGACCAATGTTAGGCCTAGTCATGTGTTATTAGGCTATCTCTACTCTATTGTATAAAAGGTAGAGGGAGAGAAACAGAGAGGTGACAGGAGAACACAAGAGAAAAACGTCTTCTTTTTAGGGTTTGAGAGAACGAGGGGTGAGAGATTGGGTGCTTTTGTAGGCACTTTTGAAACATGATTTGATCAATAAAGTTTAGCAAAACCATCAACAATTCTATTTTTTAATTCGGATTTCGTATATGGTAAGTTTTGGCAGGTTTTTCTCTGATCTTATATTACTTTCAGATTTTGATCTAACTGTTAGATTTGAGTGCGGTTTTTTGTGTTGGATTCGCAATGAAGTCTAGTTTCTATCTACCAAAATTGGCTTAGATCCATTGGCTAGTTTTTAATTAATGGTTTTAGTGCACGCTTGCCAGGTTTCTTTCAGATTTAAGTTTGCTTAGATCCTGTCAATTTCATCTGTTAGTTTTCGTGTTTCTTGGCTAAAATTGAACCTAGGCTATAACTAGAACTCATGTTTCAAGTTTGATATCAAACGGATTTGAATTGGTGAAGTTGTAACGATTTTCATCAAAAGGCAATGTGTTGTTTTTACTGTTCGGTGTTTGGTATTGTAGCACGATATTGTTCTACACTGTAGCCACAAGTTAAAGTTCTATTTTGCATATTTTACATATGAGGGTGATTAGTTTGGTGTTCCAGTGATATTAGAATAACTTAATATTATTTGTTATTATTTCCACTGTGTGTTTTGCTTTCTTTGTTAGAGAAAGAAACCGACAATCATTCATCCCCTCGATCGACGCTATTCCGATCCTACACGACCTGTTAACCGCCGATTCGACCGGTTAACCCTAAATTAGCTCTTTGACTGGTTTGATTATCGGGTTTCATAACTATGGTTTAAACTTAGATCTGCTAGAGATATAAGTTGAAATGCTATAGGAGTATGAACAAACTGTTCATGCAAGTTTTAGTAGGAATTGTGAAGCCTAATGAGTACCCTCTCCATCCCTAAATAACCTCATCTTTTGCCCATCTTGTTTGTTTTACAAAAACTTTATTTTTAAGCAATCAATGCATTGAAATTTGCTAAAATAGGGGATAAATGTATTGGAATTAGCAGGGGGACAAACGTATCGGGGTTTGTTAAAATAGAAGACAAATGTATTAGAGTTTAATAAGGTAGAGAGCATTCTAGTTTTTTAATTTATATTGGTATATACGTGAGATGAGACTAAAAGTAGAGTTTTTTTTAAACAGAGGCAGTAGCAGCTAAGAAACATACCCCCTTGGATACACGCGCTGCAAGCCTGGAAGAGAGACGAATCCACAGCGAGTCAGCGGCAGGCTGCAATTTTGATAATTTCTAGAAGCCCACTTCAAATTCGGCCCAAAACTACAAAGATATCCAATACCAGGAGCTCCCAACTTCCCAAGGCAAGAGCGACTGAGCGAGCGGCCCGGCGTGAGAAGCGGATTAGCCGAGCCGGGAGATTGCCGTGGCGTCTCCGTCTCCCTCCTCGCCGTCGCAGGGCAGCCGGTGCGCCAGAGTCTCCGCCGCAGGTCGGGTTCCAATTCCCCCATCGCGCCATCCACTTCTACTCCTCCTCACCACATGCCCGACTCCACGGCCTAACCCCGCCGATTCCATCCCATTCCCCTCCCGAGGCCGCCCGAGATGTACCACGCGATGCGGCTGCGCTGCCTCCTCTCGCGCCCACCGGTCTCCCTCGGCATCGCGGCCAGCGGAGGCGGCGGGGGATGCTTCGTCAGGAGATTCGGCGCCGCCGTGGCGCCGCGGCCGTGGGGCGCGGGGCGGCGGCTGTGCCGGTTCTATGGCTCCTCGAAGGGCGGCGTGGGCAGCGCCGAGGCGAGGAGCGCCGCCGCGGCAGAGGGAAGCAGCGCGAGATGCAGCGAGCAGGAGCACGCGAAGCTCGGGGAGAGGGATCAGCAGGAGTGGCTGAGCGGCGAGAGGTTCCTGACAGATTGCAAGAGGCGGGAGTCGCCGTTCCTCACAAGACGGGAGAGGTTCCGGAACGAGTTACTGCGCCGCGTCGTGCCGTGGGAGAAGGGGAACCTCACGTGGCAGAATTTCCCTTACTACGTCAAGTGAGACGCGCGCGCACCATCTGTTCGATACTTTGTTTGAGTGAGTCACATCAGTTTGCTAACGACTAGAAAATGTGTTTTTACTTAATTTTGGATCAAAAGCGAGAACGCGAGGCAGCTGCTGAGTGAGTGTACAGTGTCCCATCTGCGGCACAAAGGTGTCACGTCAGATTATGGTTCCCGTTTGCAATCCTCTGGAGGGAGGATACTGCTCCAGAGTTTGCCAGGTATTAAGCTGATATGCAGCAGATACCTAGTGTTGTCAAATGCTTGGGTTGAGACCTATTTAATGCAGGTACTGAGCTTTACAGGGAGAGATTAGTAAGAGCTCTTGCACATGAGTTGCGGGTGCCGCTACTGGTCGTGGACAGCAGCGTTCTAGCTCCATATGTAAGATACTGCACTTTTACCTACCGAATATAAAATAGTGGTTACAAACTTAATCTAATTCCTAATTTGTAGGATTATGGGGATGACTATTCAGAAAGTGATGAAGAGGATGAACATGATGAGTCAGAGGACGAGGAATCTGAAACTGAAGATGAAGGTGACGAAGATTGGACAAGCAATGGTGAGGCTAAAAACGATGAAAGTGATGATGAGGATGCTCTAAAATCTGTGGAAGAACTGAAGAAGTCTGTGGATCGCCTCAGGAAATTGGTTCCATGTACTCTTGAGGAATTTGCCAAGGTTATATTCTATTAGCCTATCCAACCATAACGAGGAATAAGTTTTCATATTTCTCCTCACCAAAAAGCATTTCATATTTTGGTCTGTTTTTATAAATACTCTGATTTTTCTTGTTCAGTGTAAACCATGCTGCATCGATTGGCGTCCTTTTCCCTGCAATATCTGCAAACAACAGTGCATTCTAAGTTTCCAACATTAAACAATCTCACGGAAGTAAGAGAATAATGCAAATAAAACATCACGTGATAAAAACAGAACCATTTTACTAAAAATGTGAAAAACATGTATTTTTCTTCCAACAATTAAAAAATACATTGGTGTTGTTATTCTAGCATGGACCTTAATGATAACCATTATGTGCTGGTTCTTTTATCCCTTTCTTACTAGAAGAAAATTAAGCAAGACTAATACATTAGTATTTTCCTGTATCTGCCCTGAATGCTGAAATTTCTTTTGCGTGTATTTCTTGCTGATGATACTTCTTCATTTGGTTATGGTTCTAGAGAGTTGCTGGTGCAGAAGAAGGCACAGCATCAGAAACATCTGAAAGTCCTGAGTCATCAGAGGAAGAAAAAAGGCCTTACCAAAGGGGTAATACGATGTTTCATTGAATTCTCTAATTTAAATCAAATTAAAATTCTCTCTTCCAAACTGCCCTATTGTTCAATTGAAAAATTGGAACTAGTAATTTATTTTAATGCTTATTTTCAGGAGATAGGGTCAAGTATGTTGGATCCTCGGAAGCCTTTGAAGCAGATCAGAGGTGATTGTTGGATATTGGCTCTTTTGCTCTCTCTATATAGTCTTTCATCACATTTAGCCATTTATTTAATTTTCCTGGTTTTAGAAATATTTAACATGTAGCAAGATAGTGCTCCTTATTGTTGTCCAATCACATCTATGTGTTTCTAAGCCTTCCATGTTCCTATTAAAAGTTACATAGTTCATGATGTGCATGCAGCCTGCCTGGACATAGTTTTGTGTTGCATGCTACAGGGTGTGGGAGCAGGAGCACGCATGCACCTGCTTGTATTTTTCATGTTTTTATATGTGGTGCACACAAAAACATGGTGGGTTGGTTTGTGGTTTGGTCTTGTGGGTTTGGGTGGATTAGTATAAGAAAATGAGTAGTAAGTTTACTTATATTGTGCTTGCATGCATACGAAATGGTATATTATTTTGTCCACCGTATTAGTGAAAATAGAAAAATAAACTTACTTCTGGTTGTTTGTTATTTCTACTACATGTTAGAAATTACACCACCATCTACTCTTTACTGTAGTTCTAAGTTGATGTTCTTCATGCACAGACTGATTTGCACCATATATAATATACAGGATCATTTTAGGGAAAATACCTACTCAAGATGGCTCAAGAAATTCCTATACCTTTGTTAGTGGCAGGTGGGTGGATATATCTTTCTCATGTGAAACAGGATAAAAATAGTTTTGGTTTTTCTGGGACATCAGGGAGATATTGCTCTCTGTAATTTTGAATATTTTGGAATTTTTGCAAATACGGTCAGGTGAAATATATTAGCAAAGATCCTATCCTGCAGTTGCTTAGGAGAACTGTTTCTCCATTTGTCTTTATGATCCTCTTTGTCTCAAGTGGAGTTTTTCATTGTTATTTTCTTAAAATTGATGCTGCAACGAAGCTATATATTCTCTTACTGTTTTGTGTAAACTTAGTATTACCATGAATTTGTGAAAATAAGGGTAATGTTTCTACCACTGAACATTACAGGACTTTATCAAAGGGACAACGGGGAGAGGTATATGAGATCAATGGGGATCAAGTTGCTGTCATATTCGACCCTCTTGCAAAGGAGCTGCATGATGGTGATAATGATGCAACTAGCAAGGATGAAAATGCTAAGGCATCCATTTACTGGGTTGATTGTATGCTTCTATCCTGTTTCATGAACAGTTACATGTGCAAGTATTTGATTTGGAAATTCCAGGCCCTTGACTTTATCTGGTTTCCTTGTACTTAGCTCAGGACATTGTGCATGACCATGATACTGAATCAGAAGACTGGCATATCGCAATTGAAGCACTTTGTGAGGTGATTTATCAAAAAATGTATTTGAATTTTGGTGTTACATACCCAACATTTATATTTTATTGTTGGCCAACCCCATTTAGTAATTTTCCCTGACTATTTTCCTGATATAATTTTTTAAAAAAATAGGTTCTGCCATCTCTACAGCCAGCAATTGTTTACTTTCCAGACAGTTCCCAGTGGTTATCAAGAGCAGTTCCAAAATCAAATCGGAGAGAGTTTATCCAAAAGGTAGAAGAAATGTTTGACAAACTTACCGGACCAGTAGTAATGATATGTGGGCAGAACATATTGGAAGCAGCACCCAAGGACAAGGATAAGGAACCTGTAAGCTTGGCAAACTCCTATGCATTTGAATTTAACCAATAAAATGGTTTTTATTAGTTCTTATTTCTGTTGTGGACATGTACAGCCGGCGCTGATGTTCCACAATCTCTCTCACCTGTCTTCGCTGGTAATTGCTTGGGATTTAGTTCAAATCAATAGTCCCTCCGTCCCAAAATAAACCAACTTTTGGCTATGAATCTAGACATAGGTAATGTCCAGGTTCATAGACAGAAGTTGATTTATTTTTGGACGGAGGGAGTACATGTTTATTTTCTCAAACAATTTTGCTGTAACCATTAATCACAAAACAACTTCTTCCCTCATGCTGGCAAGAGTATATCGACAATACAAGGTCTAAACATTGTTTGTTTAGTTCCTGTATGCTTTTGACGATGCAGTACAATGTTCTAATAGGTTTTATCATTTTTTCAATCAACGAGCTTGGTTGACCGTGACTATATATAACTAATGTTAACTACCCATTGATATGTGGAGTTTTACCCTTCATTTTAGTTTCCAAATAAGGGTGCAATTGAACCAACTTTGCACAAACTAACCATCAGCATGTATGCATTATAACTGGGACATAAAACACTATTGGTTACCTTAATATTCTAAGGCATGGCAGGCTGCCAAGTCAGTAAAATGCACTTATAACCACCTTATCTGTATATGATGACTGATGTTTAGCACTCTCTATAGATTGAGTAGAGAATGTGGGTTATTGAATGATTGCACATGGTTCACTCCTGGCTGTGGACATGCTTTTTTTTTGTAGCACAATTGCAGTTTTGGTAGCCAAATTAAAACGACTTATTAGTTCCTTATAAATCATAATCTGCTGTATAAACTATCCAGATCATGCCATAAAGTAAGGATCTGATTGGGATGCTAGTTGCTTAGTTGTATGAATTATGATTAAACCTTTTCTCTTTTCTATTTGTACTGTTGAAAAAACTAACTCCCTTTTCTGACAATATCTAACTATTTAAGCAATGTTTCCATTTTGTACTTCACAACTGGTACTTATTTATTTGAAATGTTTATATGCAGCCATCATCGCTAAAGCGATTGGTAGGGGGGGTAAAGGGACAAAAATACTCAAGATCCAGTGGCATATCAAAGCTGTTCACAAATAGTCTCATCGTTCCTCTTCCCGAGGTTTGTACCATTTGCTAATCTTGTCTACAAAGTGATGTTATGCAGAATGAACTATTAAGTCTCCCTTCCATTAAATTAACATATGTTGATGCCATGATGGCGTTTATAGTTAAATCACTGACTTGCAGTGCCTATAGCATCTGCACAACTGTGCTTTAGCTTGGAGAGCCTGCAGCCTGTGACTTTGTCTCTGTCTATTTGCTTACAGGAAGATGAGCAACGACGAGTTTTCAATAACCAGATCGAAGAGGATCGAAAAATTATTATTTCAAGGCATAACCTTGTTGAATTGCACAAGGTTTGGATGCAATGCTTCTGTTTCCACTTATCTGCTGCCTATGTCAGGTAGGAGTAGGATTGCCGCTTTCTCTCATGTACTAACTGTAAATCATGACTGATGAACGCAGGTACTTCAAGAGCATGAACTATCATGTGTTGAGCTTCTGCATGTGAAATCCGATGGTGTTGTTTTAACAAGACAAAGTATGTCTACTCATATTTTCAGCTCATACACGTGCTGAATTTTCATATGATATCATTCAGTTGTTGGTTTTTGTTATGTGCTGGTGCATTACAAAAAAAGGTACTCCCTCCGTCCCAAAATATAAGAAGTTTTAGAGTTGGGTACATGTATTAAGAAAGTAAGTGGAAGTAAATGGGGGAAGATTGTGATTGGTTGAGAAGAGGAAGTAGGTGGAGAAGTTGTTATATTCTAGGACAAATTTCGAATGCTAGAAGTTGCTATATTTTGGGATGGAGGGAGTAGTAGGAAAGATTCATTGGACTTCCTTCCAACTGTTTCGATTAGTTGCTGCATTCATGTATCGGGTGAATCTTTCTATGATTGTTAATTGAAACTATTGCAATTCCCAATTAAGTCATAGGTGTCATTACCTAGTCTTTGGTTGGTCACAAGGGCTGGACGAATTTTGAATCAGTGAAAGCTGTTGAAAGCTCATCTGACTGTCCTTTCTTATTTAACCAGATTGTTTCTTTTCTTTGAAGACCATGTTAGAATTTATACTAGGTTACTGGTTGTACACTTGTAGTCAGCTGGCTACATATGGGAAAATTTTCATTATCCTTCGAAAATAATGGGTATGCTGCAAATCAGTTGGAAGGACAAAATAGATTAACAGCTAACAGCCACTTCTAATCTTCTATGGATGCTAAATTAAAATTTGTTTTGCTCCTCCCTTACCAACTGGCGTGTTGTTCTCTGCAGAAGCGGAGAAGGTTGTTGGATGGGCTAGAAGTCATTATCTTGCATCAGCAGTTCTTCCTTCCATTAAGGGTGACAGATTAATCATCCCCTGTGGGAGGTACTTCACTTCAAGATGATAATTGCTGTACTAGGGCGCTAAGCCAATTTCTATTAGCTAGGTATTTATTATAATTGTTGCATTTTGTGAAGTCTGGATGTGACCATTGAAAGGCTGAAGGAACAGGGCATTAAAACTAAGAGACCTTCTCAAAATATAAAGGTATTTAGCTTCTATATTCCATAAGTTAACCTTTTCCACATCTCTATTATCTGCCACCTCCATAGCTTTTTATGTGATAGTCCTATCCGAGCTCATAAGTTCCCTAACTTCAGAATTTGGCTAAAGACGAGTATGAACGCAATTTCATTTCTGCTGTTGTACCTCCTGATGAAATTGGAGTGAAATTTGATGATATTGGGGCACTTCAGGATGTTAAGAGGACGCTGGATGAGCTCGTTACTCTTCCAATGAGGAGACCTGAACTTTTCTCTCACGGGAATTTGTTACGGGTATGCCTTAGTTTTCTGCTAGATTTATTATGACTGCTCACTTTCTCTGCTGGATATACCATGTGATCTTGAACATCCATTTAGGTCATCACTGTCTTCTAGAAAGAAGTTTATTTTGGTATGAGCTCAGAAAGCAAGGTGTGAAGGATTAAAGGAATAATATTTTATTTTCCTCCTTGTGTCAGTTTTAGACTAATACTTTAAAATGGTGTTGCTTTTGCATCATATCTACATAAGTTCCTTCGTATTTGAGTTAATATTGAGTGTCATGATGTGTAGTGATCACATGTTTTTAGAATGTAGATGTTACTCTTACTCAAGAGGTCCTCGGACAGCCAGTTGCTATAGCAGAGAAAAACGAAATTGTAGAAAAATGCTTGGTATTTTGAAATTACCCTAAAATATCTGTTAACACTCTTTAACGAACCATTATCAGAGTTTCGTAGCCTTCAGCTAGTTTATTCTCTTTTGAACCTATTTCTGATCTCTTATTAAAATTTGAAAATTTAATATGCTAAAATCATACTATAAATGGCATACTTATTTCCGGACTGCTCAGGGCTAGTGCTTATGGTATTTGCCATTCGAGGAGGAGTTGGTGATGCGAGCATAGCAATTTCTACAAACCTTATCAGAAATACATGTTGCCTTTCAAGGCAAATAGATAAACTAAACTGGGAGATTCTGCAACTGAAAGCATCATTTCTTATATTCCTATGGTTCTTGACAAATTGTTGCTTAGAATTCAGCTATCTTAATATCCGAATATCGGATGTCCTAGTAATTTGTTGTATTCTTCATCTTATTTGGTATTTAAGCATACTTGAATTGGGCTACCTGAATTTCTTATATGCCATGTACCCCTTTTTCAGCCCTGCAAAGGTGTTTTGCTCTTTGGGCCTCCTGGAACAGGAAAAACACTCCTTGCAAAGGCGCTTGCAACAGAAGCTGGAGCAAATTTCATCAGCGTAACTGGTTCTACACTGACATCAAAGGTAATTTGATTTGACTCTTTCTTTTTTTACCCTATTATTGCATTAGAGCTCTTAAGAATGGTGTGTGCACTTGGTATGACCCAGTAAATTACAAACATCATTGAATTAGCTTAAATTCATGAAAGTTAAAATTAGTTAGAACCTCTAATTTGATTGTAAGTACCAGGGACATTTAATTGTACTGCCACTCTACATGAGAGATATTCTTGGGGGTTTTGAGATTTTGGTACCTACCCTAGTCCATATGTCAGATGTTATGTGCTAATGTTTCAGGAAAATACAAGGTGCATTATGTAAAATCAAAATTTCCATACTTACCTAGTAGCTTTTAGACAAGTTTGAACATGACTTCAGTGTGGGATAACTTTTTACTAGTTACAAGCTAAGTTGACTATTTTGGCTTTTGCCAAAAACTGGAAGATGACCAAAAGGAGAAACCAACACCTCAGCCATTTTTTGCTCATAGAATAAAATTTACATGTTTAATGTGGATCTGAAACTGGTTCTTGTGCAGATTTCTGGTTCCCTTGACCAAAAGGGATAAAGGTGAAGCAAAACTGTTTTTAAGTGTTATACACATGTAAAATACATATATCAAAAATCAAAGGATAAGTGAAAATCGGCATATACAATTTGAGATAAAAGGGCAACCTGTCTATGGGACTAACTTGATTACATGCTACACAGTTATAGATTATCAAGATATTCTATTCAATCTATTTAAGATGTCAAATTTTAACTTTCAAAAGATTTGCTTTGTTTTGTAACATCCCATCCAGATTGACATTTCCGAGTTCACAGTGGGAATTGAGCGATTCCTGCTTTTTCTTAAAACATTGGTTATGAGTGTAATTGACATGTTGAGGCCTTTTTTGTTCTGTTGAGTGTATCCTGCTGCTTTGCATAAAAAAAAATGAAGCTACTGATGTGAGTCCTATCATATGCATGAGGTCTCTGTTCATGAACCTAGATCATACCAAAGGATCATCACTCTTTAGTCATTTTGCTAGTGGGTGGTTGAGGCATGGGATGATGTTGGACAACCTTGTTTTGATTGAATGTATGGTATGCACAAATGCAGGCAGAGTAGGTGGATGCAATTTTTGAGAATGTTCCCCCTAAATTGCTATTTTCAATGTTTGCATTTCACTCTGCATCCTATATATAAGGAACCAAATAAGTAAATTTCATGATTTCTTAGAAGATGGGGTCATCCTCCTGCACTGTCCCACACAGATAGAGGTTTATTTCCCAACCAAGCACTACTTTACTGCTCTGTTTTCTTTGAACAGTGGTTTGGAGATGCTGAGAAGCTGACAAAGGCCCTCTTCTCCTTTGCTAGCCGATTAGCCCCCGTTATCATATTTGTGGATGAGGTATGTTTACTTAAATGAAACAAACAAGTGCTTATATTCTGGTGCATTCTCCTGGTATGATGTAATTTAGTTTGGCACAACAGGTTGACAGCTTACTAGGTGCAAGAGGAGGTGCATTTGAGCATGAAGCAACAAGAAGGATGCGGAACGAATTTATGGCAGCTTGGGATGGTCTAAGGTCCAAAGAGAGCCAACGGATCCTTATTCTTGGTGCAACAAATCGTCCATTTGATCTAGATGATGCTGTAATACGGCGTTTACCTAGACGGTAAATCTACATTCATGCTTTTTGCTTCCAAGTTAGCAATATGGTGATCTAGCAAGATTTCATTGGTTATTGACTTTCATGATCTACAGGATATATGTGGACCTTCCAGATGCACAGAACCGAATGAAAATTCTCAAGATTTTACTTGCTAAAGAAAATTTGGAATCTGATTTCAGATTTGACGAACTTGCCAATTCCACAGAAGGTTATTCAGGAAGTGATTTGAAGGTATCACATACATGAGCAATCATAATAATATCTTTTTCCTGTGGTTCAGAAATTGGAATTGTTCTGTTCCTTCTTTTCTGTGATGTGATCTGGCAATCTTAATTTTCTTTTCTGCAGAACCTATGTATAGCTGCAGCATATAGGCCAGTTCATGAACTTCTAGAAGAAGAAAAGAAGGTAGTTACCTGTGCTCCTTTACCATTCCCACGTGCAAACGATTCAATAGCCATTGAATTACGTGATCTCTTAATTTATCTACGTTTGACACCTTCCATAGGGAGGTCCGTGTAGCCAAAATACGGGCCTAAGACCCCTTAAACTTGATGATTTTATTCAAGCAAAAGCCAAGGTATTGCAAGCATAATTGTTCTTTGCACCCCAGTTCTCTCTAAGTGCCATTCTTTTCACATTGATTATTTCCCCATTCAGGTAAGCCCGTCTGTTTCGTATGATGCGACGAGCATGAATGAATTAAGAAAATGGAATGAACAGTATGGTGAAGGTGGCAGCAGGATGAAATCACCCTTCGGGTTCGGCAACTGACATGTTGTACTTTGTGATCATCCAACCCTGTTGTATTTGTAACATGGATAGACTGCCTAGTCACAGGAGGTCTCCTTTTTTAAGTAGAGGCTATTTATAACGTTTCAATCATCTTGTACCATAGCTAAATATCTAATGAAATGGCATCTTTTTTCTTTCATACCGGCTGTTATCATTGTACAGTTATGAGAATATCAGAAATCAGGTCAGATGGACTGAAAAGGAGTCATAAGTAGCTGAGCTCCGCCTTTGCTTAAGCCTGATTAAATGCTCCAGGAATTGCAGTTTGATGTACGGTTATAGTAGGGAACTCAATCAAGTATACTTTTCCAATGTATGCTTCTCTGATCTTAGAAGCAGATGGATGCAATTAATCACTGATGTAAAGAGAAATCTTGGGACCGTAGTTTTGGAGATGGAAGGCAGCTTCCGAAAAACCGATGAGAACTGGCTTAGTTATAAGGAGTAGGTGGAGCCAGATACCGCTTAGGCTTTGCTCGTTTCGGCTCTTTGAGCTGGGCTACTTCTGGCACATAAAATGAGACGGATCATTAGTGTGTGATTAGTTAAGTATTACTATTTCCGTTTTAAAATATAATAATTTTTAGCTATGAATTTGGACAAGAGTATCTTTAGATATGTAGCTAGAACCTGTTATATTTTGGGATGGAGGGAGTAGCTATTATAAACTTGAAAAATTGGTTTATTTGATTTTTTACGTTGACTTCTATATAGTTAGTTTTTAGAAAAAAAAATATACTGTTTAGCAGTTTAGAAAGCGTGTTTATAGAGTATGAGAAAGAAGCTCAGCCTATTAAGCAATATCGAACTCAGCCTTAGGTGGTTACCGGCTGTAAGCCTACGAATTAAAATTTAAAATTTGCCTTTTTTTTTGCCTGTGATAGGCCAAAATTTAAACTTTCGAAGTTAAATGTTTATCTGTTGAAACCCGAGAACTGGTTACTATAATCCGCATGGGAGCCCACTCTAGATTCCGAGACTCAGAAGTTATAAAATAGAAAATTAAAGCATGGTCAAGAGCAACCTAAAATAGATCTCAATTTTAAAATTTTGAGATTTTAATAAAAAATTAGCCTCCAACAATACCTCTAAATACATTCGAAAAAATTACAATCCCCTTCTTCTCTTTTTTTCGCTCTCCATAAGTCGGGAGAGTGACGCCTTAGGGAGGAAGAGGGATCTGTTTTGTGGATAGAACATGAAGTCAATTTTTAGTTATTTATTAGAATGAGTAATCTATTCCCAGCTAAAAATCTGATTAGCGATTAAAAAGAAAATTTTAGAAATAGATTTTTATGTTTTTGTTGGTGATGCTCTTAACTACTTCCTTAATTTCTATGGGATGGATGGAGTAGTACTTAGAAGCTAGGGTTATTCACCTTATTCTCAGTTTCTCACCGGCGATTCGTGATCATTATTGGAGAGTTGCTATTTTAAGACAAAAGATGAAACAAGAGTCCAAGAGTCCATGCAAAGCGAGTAACGAACGTGGTCACCGCAGGCTCGCTGCGCGCATCTCACGAGCAAGGTCTAAGGAGTCAGGACCACTCGAGCATCCGTCCTTGCGTCGCAGCGTAGGCATCGCAAGTTGGAGCACGACGTGATCAATCTGATGCAGATGGAGAATCAATCGATTAATCTGTCAGACCATCAAATTAATGCTCTTCGTGCAGATGCACAGTCATGTTCTGGGACCAGCTCTCTCTTTCTTTTCTTCGCGTCCACAGCCAATCAATCTCTCAACAATAGCTGTACACATGTACGTATAGCGCACCACAAGCTTACAGTGGGTTCAATCCGCAGAATACAGAGTTAGGGCGGATCTCAACCAGCCAGTACTACTGCTGAAAAAAAAGGAGAAAAACCTAATACCACTACCAGTACCAGGAGCAACTCAGCAAAAGGCCGTCCATTTCCTGATCCTTTCTTGATTTGCTTGTCTTGATTAGACTAACGGCGGTGATGTTGCCGTAAGGAACGTACCTACATACATCTTCCTTGGTGCACAGGACCCCGGATAGATTGTTCATTTAGCTGATCTATGCCATGTTAATTATCATATTAGTCAATAATTTTTTTTAGAAAAGAGGAGATGACACCATATTAGTCAATAATTAAATCATTAGTGTGTATAGGACCCCGGTAATTATTTTTTCTGGGTTCGTCACATTATGGTGGCAGTACTGCCTCGTACTGTTCTGAAATACTGATACTACTACACTCTAGTGGCGACGCTCAAAGCCTGATTAGATTCCCCTGTGCCAAAGGGGAAAACAGTTAGAACCAGTTAATTGACTATTAGCTTTAGAACCATCTTAAAATTTAATACCATTGCTGATCCACTCCTTTTCTACACTAGTTTACATTTATTTTCCATAACAGTAGTTTGAAGAAAGCCTCATGTGAAATGTGATAAGAATCTCATCACTGCTTGCTAATATCACCAATGGATTCTGTCAATGATGGAAGGGCAGAGAATAACAAAGATAAGAGGGCGGTTTCACCAAAAGATACTCCCTAATCCTTTTGGAAGACCTGTGCTGCCGTTTACTTACAAATCTAATTAAATACTTCCTCCATCTCAAAAAAATGCAATTATAGCATTTAAAATTTATTAAAAAAATATAATTATAGATTATTACTTCTCCTATCTATCACCACTCGTTCAAATTTTTCTTCATATTATCCCTAGTCATCCTCCCACTTCTTATCTATTATTTAATAAGGAACAACTAAGTCATTTTTTCTCTCTATTAATATGTTTTTTGAATGCTACAATTATATTCTTTTAGGATGGGGGAGTATAATTTTGTTCATTCAATACCAGTACGATACAGTTTGTCCAAATTGGTGTTGTCTTTGGGCAACTTTTCTAAACACCCCCTACCTGACTGTATTGACTGATTCGAAGGCACACTTAGTCAAGAATGTTCATATGGTTCAACATCCATCCGCTAGAAGTTACATTCAGATTTCACTTCAGTTGAAGAGAGACAAAGGGGAAGATGGAGAGCGTAAAATAATTACTAGTACTACACTTTTGTTCTTCAATTTGTAGAATCGAACACAACAAAATCTACTAGATGGGGGTGAACGGTAGGTAACGTTCATAGAAGTAAAAAAATCTAATTTTAAAAAAAATCAAAACTCATCTAACCTCAAAAGCCAAAAAGACACTTATCTAATGGTCTATCTGACCTATTAGGGTTAGTTTGACCGAGATCAGGCCAGTCTGACCATATGTGAATTTGCAGTCTGACTGTTAGCCAGAAAACAGCCTGACAAAGCTTACGTAAAAACATGTTTTCCCTAAAACCAACCGTTGGATCCAAATTTGGTCAAAATATAGTATATGAAATAAGAAACAACTCCACTGGAGGGATTTGTAAACCAATCAATGGTTTAAGAGAAAACACTCTCGAAAACCAGCTATCTTTGAAATTTCAGGAAAACCTAAAACTTAAGCAAATTCAATTCTAGCAAAAACCAATCAAAGGAACTTTTCAGATCTAATCTATAAAGTATTAGAAAGTTTTTTGATGGATCAACTCAAACAAAATTGCAACAAAACAAAGAACCACGAGTTAAAGTCAAAACCGAGAAAAACATAAAACTTACAAACCGGAAGAGATCATTGATGCCTTGGTGCTTAAATATGAATTTCATTGATCAAGTATTCCTTTACAAGGTGCCGTCACAGCGCCCCTCATGAAATCTCATAAAACCCTAATACAAAGAGCTCTAAGCTCTAAAATCTCTCAATTATGGATTGCGCTCAAAGGTTTAGCATCCCTCTCTATCTATATAAGGATATGGCTTCTCACATGCATGAAACTGGAAATTCTAATTATATAGAAACCTGTCAACTAAGGAATACACACAACCACTTGCAGAATCAGACTCCAACATTTTCCAAATTTAGAATCCTTCCTAATTTGACTCATTCCATACATATACATATCCCTGTGTATATCATATAGAAACTTCATCTTCACGTGTATTGTTTTTTAATTAGCATGGGTATCCCATGTGACCTCCTTACTCGTCTGGACCTCAACGTCTCTGTAGTTTAGTCCTAACCCTATCTCCAAAGTTTAGTCCTAATCCTATCACCGGTACTCCCATGGCCTTAAGCAACATCTACACGTAGACAAGCAAAGAAACCATATTCGAACATATATCTTCCTAACTTAACTCATATTAGTATAAATATAGTTCATATCATGCACATGAAACAGCTAGAAGTCATAAGCATTAAGCATCAAATGTGAAACACAAATTAACACCGAAATCGGTCTACTCGCTTGTCCCATGGTGGTTAGACCGTCCATGTATCGCTAATCTGACCGACCATATAATTAAGGTCTAATCGTCCATGTAACTTCGGTTAGAGCCTATGCTCCGACACTTCGCCAATTCAACACCACTTCACAACCTATTTAAAAATTTGATTAACATTTTTGCCAATTGTTCATTATAAAATCTAAATTATCACCATAATTTGACATAATTTGTAAATTTTTTGTTTATTCCTGAAAAAAAATTCTGGTTTGTTTGAGCTAAAATTCTAAACGTATTTGATCCGTTAAAATATGTCAATTTCTATAGGCAAACAAAGATGACATGGTATTTCTTTTCTTTTCTTTTTCGAGACCGAAGCTGTCATATCTAACTCTCATCGTTATTATGTTAATTTTTGGACTGGACCGGGCCACGATTCCTAGTATTAACACTTTGGTTGGTGGCATTGCAACTTTGAAAAGAGAGCGTCTGACTCATCTACCACCACCTCTCCACGAGCATGGGTCTTGTGGTTGGTGGCTTAAACTCGTGCCTGTATACTCTGGACTGGTCTCAGATCTCAATATCACACAGAAGAGAGAGAATTAACAAGTTCCGATTTCTTTTCGATTACACGCACCATATGTACCACTAAGCACACGCAAATCTACGAGTGCGTTACTACATCTTCAAAATCTGTCATACTAAAATTTTATTAAAAATATATCCATGCACCCATACGCGTGGTTATCAGTACTTAAATTTCAATGATGAAGTTATACACCTGTAACTTTACCACTACACCTTTTGAGTTTCCTATAATTTCCAAGTTTCTGATTAAAAACAATGCTCCATCTGTTTTGCAATAATTCTAAGTTTCTAATTACCGTCCTTCTTTTACATGTTTTACAACGTCTACAAATTTGCCAAACAGAAATCAACAAGTGGCATAAGAAAATACCCCTCCGGTCAAAATTTTGATGTTTAGGAAAAGACTTGGAGTCAAACTCTTAAAATTCTGGCTATCAATTTTATATTAAAATGAGTTTATAAAATCAAATAAATTTATAATATTATGATATGACTTTTTGAAGCAAAAATGCGTACACCTTTTTGTAAAACTAAGCATTTAAAAAATTATTAGTGGTCAAAATTTTAAAAGTTTAACCGAATTTTATTCTAAATATCAAACTTTTTTTATTAGGAAGAGTACATCGGCAACAATCGGCCACCATTCTGATTTCTTGACGAGTTCCCACAAGATTTAGGTACTTTTTTTTTTGCTAGCACCACCTAGATGTGCTCTCACGCGTGTCACTTTTTAAACACCAACTAAATGGTTATGGAAAATTATAGGAAAATAATTAAAACTAATAATACAATAGGGATCGATCGATCTCACAAAATTTTAGTTCAGACTCGATCTAAAAGTCAATTGTAAGCGCATGCATTATTAATAGTTGGATCTGTCTTTTTTTTTTCTCTTGACATGCGTGGATCGAATTTGACTGTATGTGTGTGTTTACGGAGTATTATATGTTATTCCTAATTTATGTCCATAATGTTTTTAGATTTTATCATAAATAACTGAGCCAACTGTGCTAAGATGGTATAACTTCTCCTAGCTTGCTATAAGTTTGGTTTGTGAATACGCTCTTAGTTTTTTTTAATATATATATAAGAGGTAGCAACCCAAATGTTGACTTAGACGCCATTTGGAACAGCTTAGGCTTTTGCTTCTTTTTTTTTTTTCTATGAGCATGTTTTCTGAACTGTTAAACAGTGTGTTTTTTAAATAAATATTTATACGAAAGTATCTTAAAAAATCAAATAGATTATTTTAATTATGTAATAACTAATACTTAATTAATCACGTGTTAATAATATTTCTTGTTTTACGTGTGGCTTATAAACCGAATCTGTGCCCAACTCTAGTTTTTGCGTTGGTGTTTGCTAATTTTAAAAGTACAGAAGAACATACGTGTGCAATGTTGTACAAATACATGTGCAATGGTGTATGAAGTGCCCATGCTATATGTGAGCCGTTTGTGAGCTCCAGAAGATAGTTTTTAAACTTTCTTAGGGGTCCTTTCAAATAATTAGAACGTGGGAATTTTATTGAATTTTTGTAAGAATTGAACTGTTTCACACACTAATTTTCGAAAAAGAGGATGCACACACGGTGATGCTTATGTGTTGTAAGCATATGTGTGTGTCCTACCTAGAATTCACAAGAACACATTGAGTTCTAGTAAAATCTAGAAACACGTAGATTATGCAGTGTACGACAGGTGCAAAAGCTAGACCGTGGGTGATCTCTCCCGTCGACCCGTCGGTAACACGATTCCGCATCCGCCGACCGCATGATCCCTCTATACCTCAAGATGCTCCCTCCCCACCAAACCCCGTCGTCACTCCGACGTGGCACTCCACGGTAGGTGAGTCAACTCTGTACTGAATACACAGTTGCTAGATCCCAAATGCCCAACTAATCCTCCCTCGTTCCCCTGACCAAAATGCCCCCGACCTACTGGATAAACCATAGAAATATTTGATCCTCAATAATCCACAAATATTGATAATCACACGAAGTACCAATCATAGAAAGAATCTTGATATTTTCTTCAGACCAAGAATTTGACATATCACTGCAAGTAGTTTGATCGCAGCAGGTATACAAACATTTTCTTTCAAATAAAGAACTTGACATCACTACAAGATATTTTAGCCTATTTTGGTTTTCTACCTTATCAAAATTTTTTTTTACCAAACTCTAGGTAAATTTTGGTACTACTAATTATTTGGTAGGATAGAGTTTATATTATCTATGTTTGAATTGCTACCAATATGCTTGGTATGGTGAAAAAAGTTCCAATGTTACATAATTGAGCATGGACATTACTAATGATTTGGCTCCAACCCAAACCAATTACACTACTATTCAAGTAACCAAATAGTAATTGGTAGTATATATTTTGGTATCAAACCAAAACAACCCCTTTATTCAAATCAAGAACTTGGCTTGCTAGGCATTTGGACCCAACATTTATTTATGCATCAAGCCTTAGGTTGAAGGATTTTACTATAAGCTCCTGTTATTTGGTTTAGGCTCTTAAGCCAACTTTTCGATTTTTATGGTTTATAAATCGGTGATTTTTAAGTCTTAAATTTAAGGGTGGGGTCTTAACTCTAATCCACATAGCTAAACTTTTTCTAAAAAAAAGGCCTAACGAAAAAACTACTCCCTCCATTAACTAAACAACATCATGCATTAAAACATGGAGGGGGTATCTATTTGTTTGTGCTTCACCTTTTTAACTTATAAGCTCTAACAAAGACAACCATAGGATATAGATTAATGAGGATAAATATACTAGCACAAGTTAGAGTGGATAAGGCATTGTTTGAATGAGCTTATGGCTTCAGCTTATCACTAACACGTAAAATGAGATTAATCGTTAGTGCATGATTAATTGAGTATTAACTATTACAAACTTAAAAATGGATTTATCTTATTTTTTTGAGAAAATTATATATATATATATATATATATAATTTAAAAAATATACCGTTTAACAGTTCAGAAAGCGTGCTCACGAAAAACAAGTGAATAAACTTAAGTCATAAGCTGATTCGAACGGTGGCTACGACTACTACTCTCTCTGTCTAAGTCGAAGAATATAAGGACATCTGGAGTTTAAAATTTATCAAAAAATATAAGGATAATCCTATCTATCTAATCATCTTAACTAATTATAACCATTTCTATCCTCAATCTTAATTTTCCTAATAATGTTTATTCCCTTGCATAACAGAGCAAATTATTTTAGAATGGCTTAATGGGTAGGTAGCTGGAGTCAAAGGATGAGGGGGCAAATGTGTAATTCCCCCCAAATTTACGCAACTACTCGGCAGCGTCTGATCGGTCTGGCATCGTCCTCTGGCTGCTCCTCTGCACTATTTTACGTCCCCACAATTTCCACCATTCGCCGCCCCCGGTTCTCACCTCTCTCTTCTCTTCTCTCTCTACCTCTGCTGCGGAGCTCGCCGTAGGCTCGCCGCGTACCAATGGAGGCGGGCGTGGGCCTGGCGCTGCAGTCGCGGGCGGCGGGGTTCGGCTCCGACCGCCGCCGGAGCGCGCTATATGGCAGCGAGGGACGGGCGCGGATCGGGAGCTTTAGGGTCGCTGAACAGGCGGCGGCGAAGGCCGTCGTGCGGGCTCGCCGGTCCAAGACCGTCGCCCCGCTCCGAGCCAAGAAATCATCCGGAGGTATGGAGTCGCTGCGTTTTGCTTTGTGTTGTCAGATTGGTTGATTTGGCAAAAAGTTTGTGTCTTTTTGGACGAAAAGGCGGCCTGGCGCCATTTGGGTCCATTTTTGGTGTCCATCGGGATTTTTGATATTTGGACGAACTCACGGAACGGGTGCGTGATTCTATAGAAACTTGTAAGGGATTAGATGGTGACGCTGATTACGAATGGACCGAGTACTGTGAAAAAAATACCTTTTTTTGGTGGTTGGCTCTTACTATGGCGTCCATTTTGTGCAGATTTTGAGTCCTATTGTTCGTATTAGATTGGTGAAAATGGCTAATCCAAATGGATAAATTTGTTGGAATTATTGGAAAGGTAGAAAGAGATGTAGTTGCGCTTATTTTGCCTATGATCGCCTTTCAGATCAAGCTAATCCTGAAAATTCCACGAGGTCTGATTTATGCGTTTACAAAATTAAGACAAATTGACACTCTTCGTTATGTTGTTCCTGTGCAGGTCATGAAACCTTACATAACTCGGTTGATGAAGCCCTCTTGCTAAAGGTACTTCATAATCAAATCAGACGCAAACTGGAGTTTGCCTGTTTTCTTCCATTAATCTATATATTCTAAGTTCTAACCGTCTGATGTAATTTCAGAGAAAATCAGAAGAAGTTCTCTTCTATTTGAATGGGCGGTGCATTTACCTAGTTGGTTAGTTCTGATTCTTCCAAATTATCACTACTGAAAAAGATCAACATATAGATTGGATCCGAATTTCTGATTGAAAACATATCTGCAGGAATGATGGGTTCTGGAAAAAGTACTGTGGGAAAGATCATGTCTGAAGTTTTGGGTTATTCATTCTTTGACAGGTTTGTATTTTTTCCATTTGCAAAGGGAATCATGGCCTTTGGTGCTCATAGTGATCTAAGCCTTTGTTCTGCTATTGTTTGCAGTGATAAATTGGTCGAACAAGCTGTGGGCATGCCTTCAGTCGCTCAAATTTTCAAAGTTCATAGTGAAGCCTTCTTTAGGGATAATGAGGTAACGTTTTCTTTTTTTTTCCTGAATCCATCTGCTGCTAACATGATCTAGTATTATCTCAGCATCTGATTACTTGTAGTTATCAGAAGGAAAATCTTTGACTGATAATTTTCTTTTTGGCTGTCTTTTATACATTGCAGAGTAGTGTCTTGAGGGATTTGTCCTCAATGAAGCGATTAGTTGTTGCTACTGGAGGTGGTGCCGTTATCCGACCAGTTAACTGGTATCTGGAGTTCACTTCTATTTTTCCTGTTGGAATAGTTTAGTTTGTGACTTATCTTATTTTGATTAACAATATTGTGATCTCTTTATTGTATTATCAGGAAATACATGAAGAAGGGCCTATCTGTTTGGTTGGATGTGCCCTTGGACGCTCTTGCTAGGCGTATTACTAAAGTGGGGACTGCCTCCCGTCCTCTTCTAGATCAACCATCTGGTGATCCATACACAATGGTGACTACGTGGCCCATAAATTTCTGTCATGCATGCATATGATAATTTTAGATTTTTTTTATTTTTAATCAGTCAAAAGATAGACTATCATTCATTCCATGTAGAAACGAACAACTGCAAGTATGATCCTGGACACCTGGGATTTCATTTGTACTAGTGTACTTTCATTTCAGAGCTAGTATTAATGGCTCACTGGATTCTTCCCATCTTAGGCTTTTTCTAAACTCAGCATGCTCGCGGAGCAAAGGGGGGATGCTTATGCAAATGCTGATGTGAGGGTTTCTCTTGAAGGTATAATTTCGACAAGCCTTTTGCAAATTCACGCTTGTCCATTTAGAGAATATGTGCTAAGCTATGTGCGACATATTACTTTTAGAATGCTTGATAACTCCATGTTCCCTGCATGGAAAACATATCTGTTTTGGGACTTGCAGAGATTGCATCTAAACAGGGTCATGATGATGTCTCGAAGCTAACACCAACTGATATTGCTATTGAGGTATATATACATGATAAGCTATTCTGCACCCACAATTAGGACCAATGTAAATCTTATTTTTCCCCCTAAATTATTGAAACGATTTCCCCAACATGGCATTCTTGTCATTTTACAGTCACTTCATAAGATCGAGAACTTTGTCATTGAACATACCGTTGACAATCCAGTTGGTGACTCCCAAGCTGACTCGCATGTTCGGAGGATACAGACCTTGTAAAATTTTGATCTTTTTGTACCTTAGGGAACCTTGTAGCGCTGTTGAGTTATTTGTTCGTTGTACCGAGAAGGTGAAAAGAACTGAAGTTTCTTTTTCCTTGTAAACTGTAAAGAAAAGGAATAAGGGAGCTAATCGGAAAATCTGTGGTTGGTTGAAACACCTTTGGCTTCATCCCTGGCATACGAGATGATATGTGAGGGTTCTCCTTTACCTTCAGCCTTCACTGAACAACTAAACATCTTCATTTTCAGAAGACGAAGATCAGCATCTGAGGTCTCAGAAAACTACAAAATGCCACAGGTGATTCTTCCAGAATCCTGAGGCTGAGGCTAACTGGGCACTGGCCTTCTCAATCATCCACTCACCATGGTTTTGTTTTGGATAACGATTGCCCAGCTCCAATCCGTAGTTGGCGCCTAATCATTGTCACAGATGCTTCGACGTCGCCGTAGTAGGGGCGCCGGTGGAGCAGGATACTCCGACGGGCGACAGAACCAACGCGAACAGCGAACATATGCTCCAAATACCCACCGAACGCGTGGAGCTGACTGAGCACGACGACGACCACACCACGGTGGCCAGTGGTGACGAAGACGGCTGCGCTTGGTCGCGGCGGAGGGGACGACGGCAAGACGCTCCCCTCTCACGCCCTGCCGCTTGCTCTTGCTTGGGCATCGTGAAGACCCTTGGCGAGGCAACGGGAATGGCGGACGGCCGAAGCAAGCCACAGCGGGCACGCGTTAGGGCACAGCCGCACTGACCGCTCCATGAGCCCTTTTGCCTGGAACGGCGGACGGCAGCGGCCATGGCGTGCCAGCTCAGGGAGGGTGAACGGGCGCTGGGCAGGTTAGCAGCGGGGCAGCAGTGGAGCGGACGAGCCGGAGCTCCGGCTGTTGCCGGCAACTGATCCTTTCGCTCACGCGTATCTGGTCTCCCTCTTCACCGGCGGTGCGTGGGAGACCATCTCCCTGAATACCGCAGGTGTATCAGACTATCAATGGCAGGTAGAGAACAGGTGGAGTCTGCAGTGACGACGGCGAGGCAGCCACCAGCCCAACTTGCCGAGCCGGAGGGGAAGACGACGACTCGAGGAGCATGGCGTGGATAGACGAAAACGGCAGGCATGCGGCGTCCCAAGGCAGATCGTGAAGTAGACAACGGCAGAAAGAAAGGCACACATTAATAGCGCTCGCCTGCTAGCGCTTAATTACTGTGCTCGCTACAACCACTTTATGGAATAAATAAAAATAGAATTTCGAGAACTTCCCATCTATACACTTAAACCATGTGTTGCTACCAAAGAAATATACACCCTAAGCTCTTCCCGTGCAAAAAATCAGCACGCAAGGGCATGTTATATCTGTTGTGACAATAAGCTTAACAAATGAACAAAAGAATCATCACAAGAACATGAAACAATTCTCTTAGGACGTGAATTCACTCTACTCAAAAGTCGCAGCATATTTACTGTCCAAGCTTCCTCCATATGCCTTTCCGTGCTGTTAGGCACTTCAATTTGCCAAACACAAAACCAGACTTCTGAGGGTTTCCGTCTACGAGAGAGTTCTCGTATATCTCCTTGCACTCTTGTACAACCTAATAAACGAGGAAGGAACAGTGAACACGTAAATGTTGATTACATAACGATTCTGACCGACATTTTTTTTCACTATCAAAATGAATAATTTGATCACTGAACTGCACATGCATATGATGTGAGAAACGTTACTCCTATGTCCTTACCTCTTTGGCTTCCTTCCTTGGAATGCCTTCCCTCATTCCCACAAGCTTCTCAACAACCTCAGGCTACACAACGGAGATGTCAAGTTCAGTGCATCGATAGAAAAGAAGGCACTACTAAACCACTATTTCTGTTAGGCAAAATTGAGTAGTTTGTTGAAAATTACCGGGCAATCTGGTTGATGTTCCAGAATATTTGTATAAATGAGAGTAAAACTATCCAGACTCTCAGCTGAAGCAAGCTCTCTTAGATCAGCCAGAATCCGCACTCTGTTTTCAACTTTCTGTTGCACAATGTACAGGCGACTTTTCAGAGATGTGGAGTTATAGAAGCAACAAATCAGAATGTGTGAAGAGAAGTCTAGGATTACAGGTGATCGGTGCTAAACAAGTAATATCCAATATAATTATACCGTGCCATAAAATACATGCACTCAACTATTGCAAGGAATGCTTTTGATTATTCAAACTACCACATGGTATTGTGGGTAGCTACAACTTTGAACGAAGTCACAGGAAAGGTAGTTGTTAGTAACAAACTTGCAGTAGCAAATATACTTACTGTCACATTAATGTGTTCTCTGAAGAAATCCATAAGCACTTCTTCATCCAGCCTCATCCTTTCAATTGTTTCTTCTTTTATATGGTTTTTCTGGAGGTACAAAGTGAACACATATTATCTATTTGAAAGGACTTATCAGCCAGACAGCTGCCTGAGATAAGTTGGCATGTAGTGTGAAATGAAGGGTGCAATCAGTAAAAACAGTCTGAACCCAGACTGCAATAGCAACAGCTCAGTTCAGTATAATTGCATGAAACACTTCCCAATTCATCTTTTTGATAACAGTCATCTTGGTACACTGATCTGCAACTATTTAAGTATACAATTATTCGGTACTAAGGGTTAGTTCTGCAAACCTGAGTAAGGAGATGATCAACATATACCACAATTGTTTGCTCTAGGCAAGCCTCCACAAATCTTCGAAATGATCTTTCTTCAATATATCTAGAAAAAGTAAACCCGAAATTCTTCAATCAAGTATAGAAACAAGCGTAACTAACAATTATCAGGAATAAGCAACCATTACATGCCACAAGGAACATTAATGCTATGCAAAAACTTAATAATAGAATTTTTAGAACACAGAAAAATGTACGCAAAAATTGCATTGGAGCTACCAATGGTGACTTTTTGCAAATTCCCGCTTGTATTTTGAAACTTATCAATTTGCACCTGTTTCCCTATTTGTCAAACAATGAATGAGAATGATTTATGCTTGATATTTGGGGATCTAGCCATCTAGGAGCGCTTTTCACGTCATGCCTCATGGCACACAATTTGATAGGGATGTGATTTTCCCAAAATGTGTATAGAGTGGCATATTCATAATGAAGACATGCAAATAACAATAAGCCATACAGCATTTTCTTAGGGATTATCCGCTGTTCCATACCACTTATATTCAACAACATGAGAACTTACTGTTTGACATCCCCAAAATAATCAGCAAATGTCGCGACAAGATATTCTGTAACCATTCCCTCCAGCCAGTCTGAATGAAAAGATTCGATGTTAGGAAAAAAGAAAGACTCACTAAAAAACACACTGGGGAACACACCACAGAAAAAAAAAGACTAGTAAACAAAATAAATAAACAATGGTGTATATGATCATTCATCACATCAATACAAACAATAGCACAATTTAGTTTTCACATCGGAGAATTAAACTTATAATCTAGTGATGTCAGTTTACCACACATCAGTGATAGCTATACTTGGTCCTAAGCACAAAGTCAATTGTGTAAGCAGACAGTGTTAGAAATATCTGTGTGCTTTTCTGGGCTTTATCAATAAGACTCACACAGACGAACAAGAGTTGCTGGTGCTTTCAGTTACAAATCCAATCAGGAAAATACATAAACAAACAGAAGGATGGACAATTTGGAACTAATATTGCCAAAGAATTACCTTTTTGGTAAAGTTTCACTAGTAGATCCTGCACGCCTGGGTCTTCAAAAATAACGCTGACAGTTTGAAGGACTGCCTCCTGTTGAAATAATCAAGATTCTAGTTAACAACTACCTTTTGTAGTCTAACGATGTGGCCAAATTAAATAACATTTCTTGAAAGATGAATCAGCCAAACTTGGCCAGTTCTCAGGACATTCCTGGCAAGACAGTTGAGTTCATTGGTGTCCAAAACCAGTTCTCAGATAATACTGGATAAGACATCAGAAATTATTATCAACTACCACGAACTAACCAGCTCCATACTCACTTTAAGTATTCAAGTATTTAACTGGCTTTTCTAGAATCTTGGGAAGGTATTGTGGTAGACCCCTCAGCAATGACTAGGTGGTGCAGAAAGAGTGTTTCTGGCAACCTCCCTGTTTTTTGTCACAGTGTTTCAGTTTCTATATAATCCAAGTATCTCTAACCAGGACCTTTGGCTTCAGGATCATAAAGCGCACAGTTGGGTGTGTAACAAATGCACAGAATTAACCAGTACTTCTCAGAAGCAAACTAAAATCACAACTTGCCCGTGGGTGAATCTGAACTTTTATATTGAACATTATATAAAAGATTCATCATCTATAACAATATATGTAATATAGAAATCCATGTATAGTAATTAGTAAACCTTGGCCACCTCAAGAAACTAGCACAGTGATCAGCACGTAAGTTTCATTTTCTTAAAGCCTAAGCCTATGAGTTATACACATGTAGTTATATCTTATGCATGCAAGATGTAGAACAGACCTTGGCAACCTCAAGAAATCCTTTGCAAGTATCTTCAAAATTAACCTGCAAAACAGAAATTTTGCTTTGCCATGAAGAGCTTTAAAATGCTTGTGTGTAATTGGAAAGGACAAACTGCGGCAAAACACATCTTTACCCTATGTCATTGTCAGCATTTATATCTGTTTTACATTTCCAACCATTTAAAAAAGTGACCAGAACAGTATATGCTTGGCTCTCAGCAGGGACTAGATTTATCAACCCAGTTTGCTTTATTGGTTCAAACTATCGAATCTTCAACAATGAGGCTGGTTCCAGGTGAAGTTTTGGTCACAATAAGCAAGAAAGGAATTTGTATATTTTGGACAAATCTGCATTTATGTAGGATACCAGAATAGAGGCATGATTTTACAAGTTTTGGTGTATGAAATATTCTACCTCCAGTTGTATTAGTTCATTTTAGATCCATGCACAAAGAATAAGGAACTTAAGTATTTTACATAGTTTGCCTCTGTTGATTATGTACCCATATCTCTACCACTAATAAGCTATCAGTAGAACTGTTTGGTGGAAAAATTTGCCTAGAAAACCCAGAAATTCTAAAAACTAACTTCGTAAGGTGGCCTTTAGACTGGAGACCCTTCAATGCTGATTAGAAAGGTAGATGAGTACAAGGTGTGATGATATCTGATGCCTTTTATCATTTGGAATGGTCATGGACATGCCTCCAGATTTGCACATTTCAGATTAAGTACACCCAATACAGGTGTGGTGATCCAGCCACACTCTAGCATGAAGCCTCTACAACCAAATATCAAATTCTGAATTCCAAAACGTATTTCATCTCTTTACCATTACCAAGAAACTGGTTTCTATGGAAATATTGAACCCTAGCTCTGATACTACATAACTCTTTCTTTCTCTTGAGAAGTTAGAAGTAGCTGAAAGAATTGGAATCTAACTATCTAAGGAGCAAGATTAATTACTCATTTGCACCTGCTCAGCATAGTTTTGTGGAAGAGCTTCCAATGTGCTGCTACTTAGCTCTGATGAAAGTTCATAGCAACGCAGGTTGTTGTTAATCTGCTCAACATATTTCAGGTCAAACAATATGAAACTAAAGTAGAAGGGAACTCACATGCAGTACTAAATGGAGAAAAGCTACATACCAGTGCACACAGAGATTCCAAACCAACATCAGAAGCTGGTTCCTCGAGTCTTTGCCTCTCAGCTGCTTGAAAATCAAGCATGACCTGTATTGTAAAGAAAACAAAGAAGATGAATTTATCATCTTTCAGTTTCAGTAATTCATGTCACACAGCAAAGCATAACGAAACCATGTAAAGAAAATCATAATGAAGGGTAACTGTGTAAATACCTGTATAACTGCAAGAGCAATACGATACAGCATGATATCTGTGCTATTTTCTCTAACAATCTGCACTTGCTCAGTCAATATTCTGAACAAATCCACAGCTGCAGGTGTATATAGTTTCCCATCCTCTGTACTTTTTGGTGGTTGTGTCTTGTCAGCCTCCAAAATGTTACTGTACCATTTCTACAAAAGCAAACGAGTAAAGGTGCGCGAATAATCGTGATTATGTTATGAATTCAACAGATCAAAAGGAGTACCTTAGTTGTGGCTTGCATACGTTCAACATACATATTCATGAGAGGATCCAATGCACCACTTTCTGAACAAACTTGAGCAAGAGAGTCATCCACGCCAAGGCCGATAAGATTTTCTTGGTATTTCACAACCCAGCCTGTTACCTACAGTGACCAGTCAATTAATGCTTTTACAATATACGAGAAAGCAAACCAAACAGGTGATATTCATGAATCAAGGAAAAAAAATGCTGAGAATGCGTGCAGTTTCCATAGTTCATCTTGTGAAAAGTAAATATAGGAGAATAAAAGGATAACATTTCAATTCAAATACCTTAAGAATATTTATATTTTGAATGTCATTTGCTCTATCACTGAGAAGTCTTAGCATCTGGATGAACCGTTCAGTATACAGGTTTACCATGAGCTGGAAAATTTCGTATCTGTATAGAAATAAAAAAAACATGAAACTAGAAGAAGTAAGTGGGGTATGAAGAGGGATCTTTCTGCAGATCACCATTTCTAAGGAGAAAGCATAGCCCCCATATCCAAAAAAAAGGCAGTTGATGAGATATGAAAATGAAATGAGAAATAGCAAAAATAGCATATTTCACCCTATCATGTAAGTTTCAAGCAATACATAATTTGTGCATGAGCTCATGTATTCAAGAGTTAGAATATAATCAAATTAGAATACAACAGATTATGAAGCATTCCCATCTATTGGATTATGATGGGCATATAGTGTGGCTCATCATAGGAGACAGCCTGTATCTTTGCATTGCTAAGTAGACAGGTTGTCAATTCTTGTGTATACAGAATAAATGGTTGTCAAGATCTCTTCCAAGGATAAGTATCATCTATACTAACCATCAACATACCTAGGAGGAAAACATGGTGCAACATAGTCATAGATATCACCAAGCTCATCTCCAATCTGTATTGCATTAGGAGTAGAACAATGATCCACAAATCAGTTAGATAGTTCAGTAAATCAAGAATAGTGTCCTACAGAAATAGCAGCAATTCTTTGCTAGGTTGCAATTTGCAGAACAAGTAGGACTAAGATGTACTATAATGGAATACAAAAATGAGCAAAAAAAGAAAGAAAGAAAGAACGAAAGAGGAGAAACAATGTCAATTGGTACTTCATTCAGTCATGAACAATAATACTGTGGGTTCCATTGCGTATCAACCCACATCAGCCATTTTCTTTTCAGTTTGTTAGACAACAGAAAGTTAACACAATGGATGGAACAAGCATTGGTCACGAAGCTAGAGCACCAGGAATCACTTAAATCTAAGGAGTCTAGAATTTTATATATGCATTTGTACTATAACAAGTGCAAAACAACAGAGTACTTACTGCCTTAGCTTCCTCCAAAGCTTCCATCAAATCTTCTGAGAAAACAAGCTGCACAATGAAAACATTAGCTACTTGCTGCTGACTGCATGGACTGTGATAACCAGACAATAAAATCATATGTCCAGCATTTATTTAAGCACTACCTCAGTGAGCAGTTTGTTGAAGCGAGCCTCAACAGCCTTCCTGATACACTCATAGCATTTGTCCTTGTAGCCCTTTCCCTGGACCTTTGATTTATCTTGAGTGCTTCTTGGGGTAGTTGTTGCTCCTGCACCTTTTCTGCTACAGTTGGGCAAGGATGAGCCATCAATATATATAAAGTGGTTTAATGATTAATATTTGAGTGGTTCTCACATTGGTTGTTGATTGATGATAGACACCTAGAGATGATTGACTAAAACCACAGTTATACAAGTCGTCACGACAATAGTAAAAACAATTCAGGCAGACCATAGCCGACAGCCAAGTTAGTTACACCCATAGTCGCATACTACAGCTCAACTTTGTTGAACTGGTTAGCCAGTCTCCAGTATCAAAGATATGTGTATGTGAAAAGGTAAATTGAACTATGACCATCAGGACGGTGTGCTGCATTATCTAAAAATTTTCCTGCCACCTTTACAGGTTGCTGATTCATTTACAATGGTACAAGTGTGTAGATGCACAGATGTTGGTATGGACAAGAAGTGCACAAAGTACTCATATCTTCAGTACATTTATAATAACATGAAAGTAAAGGGACATAACAAATGCTGTATCCTGGAATATATTATGACTTTGACCCTCTGAAACATGAAATATATAATATTATACTACCTTAGTGCCTACTGGAAGTAACATGTGTGAAGCAAAGAAAGGCAGCAACATACTTTGCAGTTCTACGCTGGTTTGCTATTGTCGCCATAGCACCTGCACCCTCAGCCTCAGCTGCTTCTTCTGCAAGTTGTTGATCTAGGATCTCTTGCATTTCAACAACCCTGACATAAGAATGAATTTACAGGATCATGTGCAAGATATAGGTGTCTGTTACCTAGAAACTATATAGGAAAAGAAGAATCAAGCCAATTTCCTAAATCTCAAACATCTTGTATTTATAAATCAGTTTCCTAATAAATCAACAGATAGTCTTTCATTCAACAAGTGAACTGAAGGGAAGGGGAGATTTATTGCTCTGCAGAAAAATTTGATGGGCAAGAACTATTAAACTATGAGCAGTTCCAACCATTCAGCTTTCACAATTGACTGTACAAAATAATCAAAGTAGTTATTAAATAGTATGCCATACCTCAATGCTCGAACCAATGTCTGCGGGCTGCACAAAAGAAAAAAGATTGCAAGTTTTAATGCCAAGAGCATTTGTACACGAGATGCCTTAAATAGAAAAGACAAAGTATAATTCAGATAAAAACAATAAGACAATTCATTCATTTACCGTGTTAAATAGCAAAGACAAGGTGCGTCATAATAAAAGGCAGTACCTCTCTTTTGAAAGTCTGAAAAAGTTAGTGATATGACCCCACAATGCTTTCTCAAATGTTTCCCATGTACGATTGACATCTTCAAAGTATTCTCTGTGGAGAAGACAATAATCCATCAAGTGAAATACAGATATGTACTTCATCGCACTACAAACTAGAAGAAAGATTGAAATCCATTGTTAACCTTAACAGTATTCATCATATTGCAACACAAAGAAAGAATCATTTCTGCATATCTTACTTAGAGTCATTGAGCCATTATATACTTTATTCTATTTTGGATCTTCTACAGTCATGTCATAATATAGTGAAATCGACTATCGACAGAAGATCATAAATCTGATTTTCTTCAAGTAATTTTAGGTTTATCAATCACAGTAACATTACTTCTGCTCCGGATGATGTAGACTCAGAGTAGTAGAACTTTAAACAGAAGTGCATGTTACTGGTAACTTCTGTTTTGTGCAAGCAGGCTGAACAAAACCTCTGTCAGAATTTTTTACATTATTCTAACAAGAAGGACAAAGGGGATGTGAAAGGGGGGATAGTGCGTCATATAATCATTTATATTAGCTAGTTCCAAGGGAAGAAATACCACCTCAATCGACCAACTTCTTCCTTGTGAGATCCAGCAGCAGCTAAAGCAAAACGCCTCTTTCCATCAAGAGCTGTTAATCTCTAATTTCAAGAAGTAAGATCAAACAGCAAAGTCAGGCAAATAGGATATAACTATGATATCAATTACCGATAAAAAAACTATTATGTCAATCATGGCATATTGGCATTGATCAGTGAGCACCAAAGAAGGGAAAAGGAGAACCTCATAAGTGTGAATTAACTCTTTGTCATCACTTAGTGAGTCACGTGCTGCAGCTGCCTCAACAGAAATAGACATCATACCTCCCACATCCTACCGGGCATTGACAAACAACATATCAGATTAATTTTTCATCCTCAATAACTTGGTTGGCATGTATTGATAAGAACATTAGTAGATAACATATATCAAGTACAACCATAACACAGTTGTTATTGTTAAAGTAAGGTCAGCAAACCTTTAAAGTTGTGTTCAGGTTGTTTCTTGCGTTGCTAAGAAGCTTAATCTTGTCATGGTTCTCAATTAATGTTTGACACTCCTGGCACAACCTGCCAGACATTAATGATAAACATGACTGAAAAATGAAGAGACAAATATAGCCTCAAGGAAGTGATCTAGCATATCACTCATGCAAGAGCATATGAAAATGTGGAGATCAAAATAATTAGCTTACTTGTCTATATCTATGAAGTTCTCACGTAGTTTGTTTATTGTTTCCTGAGATAATGCAAGAGCATTGATGCCAGCATGGGCTTGTTCAACCTATAAGTTATAAAATATGCACACAAATTAAAAGAACTATAATCCAGCAGGTAAACACTAAGGGAGGGAATGCAAATGATAGTGGCAGAAACTGTAACTCAAGCAGACCCGAGGTGATTAACGATAGCATTAAAACCAATAAGTTTGGCAGCTCATAGTGGATATCAAGGAATACCTGCTCTGCTACCATTGTACTGAGCTGTGCATCATTTGTCTGAAAATTTATAGAAGACAGTCAGAAATCAAGAGGTACATAAAGTGATCCAAATAGTAAAGATGCTCGTAATATCTCACTGAAGATGATATGCATGCCAATATATACTTAACAAAACGCGTGCGCGCACGCATTTAGCCATGCTTATTTTACTTGCGTGTCTACAATTAAGCTTGCCAAGCATCCCTGCCAAACCTGAGAACTGAGACAGCTCTGCCCAAACCTTTTTTAAGAAATGCCCAATCAAGTCACACAAAATCTTTGCTTTATTAGTAACTTTTAAAACCATTTTGGTAAGAGATAGCCCCCATCAAGAATGTGAGGACTAATAGCATTGAGACAAACCTACCTATGACAAAAATAAATAAATAAATAAATACGGAAGTAGAGTATACTGTACATGCAAGAGTGAAGTAATCAATTAAGGATAAACGAAGCCTTGTGGTGATCAGCAGGAAGTTTGAGGATAGAAGGACACATTAGATGTGTCAAATGTCATTTAGATTTGGAAAAAGTCCAGCAACCAATTTGAATATTCCAAAAGCATGGATTGTAATCTCTTTGCTTGAATTATACATATGTATTTGCCTTAGGATAAAAGTAGCAAGCGGGCATACTGAAAAACATAAGTACAAGGCAATAGTAGAAAAAGTCTAAACCATGGCATCTCCTTGTTTCTTCTTCCCCCTAGTTCTTCTCTCCACTATACTTATTTGTATACTGGAAATGAAAGTTACTAAGAGGTAATATTCTGCAAGGAATAAGAACTCAAATACAGCCACTGGAAGTTTGATGTTCAAACCATATTAACAGTAACGACTTTGCTTGCACAGTAACTGCTGATATGAGCACTTGACAAAAATAGTAAATCTACATAGAATCTGCATATAACCCATCAGTGTTCACCGAGCTAGTGAGCTACACATTTTTTTAGCACTTCACATCTGCAGCATGACTGCCATAAAATTCTGAAGGTAGCAAAGGATTTTTAGAAACCATGGAAATTTTTTTTAGAATTCAACAAAGGTGTCAAGCACAACTAGATCACAGGTACCGGATCATGATTTCCTCACATCTCACCACTTCACAGGTACAGTTCGATTGCACTGAGTGACAACGAATTTGCATCAGCCAACTTTTCAAACATTTCACCCTAGCAAACAAACCACTAACCGATAATTGTATTTTGATTAATCTAATCGCTAGAAGCTGAGAATGGGATCCTGCCACGACCCACACGGCCGCACCGCTAACTCAGCCATATCATAAGCGATGCATCAGAGCTCAGAGCAACAAAACAAACTAGTTTAATGTGAGAGGTCACTCAAGAGGGAGAAAATGGGGATGGCTATCAGAGCTCGCCGAATCTATGAACCCATCACTTCAGAAATTCCGCCACAATTGGCTTGAATCGGGTTTCGAGGGGATCACGTCACCTGCTGCCGCGCGAGGTAGTCGGATTTGATGGAGGAGATGGAGGAGAGGAGCTCCGGGAGCGGGAGCAGCTTCGCCACCTCCCGCACCGCTGCCTCCTTCGCCTCGATGCCCAGATCCTCCATGACCGCCCGGCCGCGGCCGACGCTAACCGCCCGCCCCGGGCCTGCTGCTGAAGAGGCGCGCGAACCGAGGCGGGTGAGTACTCGGCGGGGTGGTAGGAGGAGGGCGCGGCGGGGAGCCGGGGATGGGACACGGAGATCGTGAAGATGGCGTGGTGTTTGTTTCGTCGGACCGCGGTGGTTGATGACTAGCGGGGCGAAGAGGAGAACCGAATGGGTGGGTGACCGTGTGAGATCTGACGCTTTCCTTCGAGAAACGTACTCACTGCATAATAATCTTCAGTTCTTCCGAAAAAATTGTAGAAATGACCTTTTTAAGAGAAAGCCATTCTGACATCCTTAAACTAATATAGTATACTATAGCTCAAATAAAATAGAATTAATTTGATCCATGCCATTGCAAATTTGCTGGATTAAAAAAATACTATTACTATTCATGGAACATGTTGCGTGTCACTGAAATTTTGTAAAATTGAAACCGTGTCATTGCTATCGAATATTCTATCAATCTTCGTCTAAGGGCATGCTTTCTTCCTCCTTGGTCTTCTTCTTCCTCTGGAGTTGGGAAGGAGACAGGTCAGGCCGGCCATAGACTTGCTCGTTGCTGGGAGCCTCCGTTGGGACCTACTGCCCGCTGCGTTCAAGGCATAAGAGGAGTGGAAGCCATCGCGCCTCATCCTGCTCGCCGCAGCAGCCGGTGGCGGAGTTGGGGGATGCACGGTCTAGATGCACAGAGTTGAGAGAGCAGCGACGGCAATAGCCTCCTAGAGAGACACAGAGAGAAGCACACGCAGACACGAGAGAAGACAGAGAAAGGGAGAGGAAGCCCCGTCGTCTCATATTCGAGCGCATGCGCAGGGAAGGGAGGGGAAGATGAGCGGGGCGGAGGAGGAGGCGACGGCGAGGAGCGGGGGAAGCGAGAGCGGAAGTGGGAAGAGCAAGGGAGGTGGGGACGGAGGTGGGGGAGGGACGGGGTCATCGGGGAGCAGCGGGGCGCGGTGGCGGAGGATGCCACCAATCGCCGCCACCTCACCGGCGCACTAGCGCCTCGCCGGCCCTGCCACCACTACTACCATCCGCTTCTTCAAGCTATAAGCCATGGCTCCAGCCGCCAGATCCAAGAGAGAGGAGGGGAAGATAAACAGGAGAGATGGGAGATGAAGAAAGAATAGGTTTGGGGAAGAGACGACAGAAATTTTGGCGACAATGGCATGATTTCAATTTTACAAAATTTCAGTGTCACGTAGCAGGTTTCATAAATAGTAATGGCATTTTTTTAATCCAGCAAATTTGTAATGGCATGGATCCAATTAACCCAATAAAATAAAGCATGGTGCTTCTTTATATTCAACCCCATTTCGAAGTGAGAGTATGGCAGATGAAAATATTTCAGTTTAAATTTTCGAAATCAGTCATATAGTTGTGAAGAAAAACATAAATGCTTCAAAAATACCTAAGATTACAACTGAAAATAACAAAGACTGACTACAATACAATTGATTGATATTTCTACTTGTTCATTGTGTCCTTTTTTGGGACAAAATAATAATAGTGAAATATAAAAATATTTATTTTCATCAAACGTCATATTTTAATAGGAAGTATTCAAACTTGGGTTGGCTAAGTTTTAGACTTGGCGTATGTGCTGACATTTACAGCTAATTATTATTTCAGTGCTAGATGAAGTACATGTCGACATTAAAGTACATGCGATGATTACGTCAATCTCAAGATTTGCCGGCCTAGCCTCTTAAAGGTCCTAGGATAGTGTGTACGTGTGTATTTATGGGGTGAGTGTACACGTGGAGGACTAGACGAAAAACTCATGGCTTGCTGGCTCATTTGATTTTATTAACCAACCAACTCGAGCTGGCATGTGAGCATGACGGCAAGCAAATACCCACCACTACTTGAGCAGCCTAGAAGCCCAAAAAGGCTAACAAATGGCGGCCCAACAGCCCAATATTCACCATAACTAACTCCACTTTGAACCCTATTCACCATCTCTTCTCCCATCCAGCCGCCACACGCTCAAGAAAGCATGTAGCACTCGCCATCAGCTCGTGCATCGTCAACTATCAGCCCAATACCCCACGCCCATCCGTCACCCTCGATAGCCGGCCCTTGCCCAGCCCTTGCCGCCCTCCACCGCCGACCACGCGGCATGCGTAGCCTCCCTGTGCCATTATCTTAAAGTAGCACTACACAAAACAAAGTATTGAGGAGTTATCTTAAAAACACATAGATGTACTGATTGAATGTAATTGCTCGATAATAAAGATTGTTATATGGTGTCGTCCTTTTCTTCTCACTTTGGTTCAATAATTTAGTGCAGAGAATAGGTAGTTCCTATGTTAAAACAAATCCTTAGAGACTTAAGTGGCCAATCCTCCTTGTATTTGACCGAGTAATTTTTAGTGTTGTAAAAAAGGCCGTACCGGCCGTTAAGTGGGTCGAATATTCGGATACGGTAGAGAAACCGTATCGTTATCATGATGCGGTCTACTATCAGTATTCATGAATGTCAAAACTCTGTTTTTAGTCGTTAATAGGCCGTTTCCGTTTAATCGTCCGTATATTGAGCATGATGATGATTGAAAGTAATAAATATATTTTTTAGGATCTTGTTTAGCGTATTTTATGTTTTATTACATATTTTTGATGTTTTATTTATCTATATGATTCAAATTGTCACTATTTGGTTGTCGGCGAAATGGGACTGGGGGTCCCACAGCCTGCGGGGACGCGTGGATCTCCGGCCACATCGGCTCCTCCGGGGGGCATATCCTGCACGACCGGCGGCCGGCAGGGAGGCCGTGTCTCCCGCCGGTCGTCCGTGCCCGGATGCGTCGCCCGCGGCCCCGGGTGCTCGTCCCCGCGCCCGGACGCGCCGCCTGTCGCCCGGGAGCGCCCCCTCCGGCCCCGGGCGCGCGTCGCCCGGGAGCGGAGCGCCGCCTCCGGCCTCGCCCGGGAGCGCCGCCTCCGGCCCCGGGCGAGTGCCGCCCGGGAGCGGGCCGTCCGGGAGCGCCTCCTCCGGCCCCGGGCGAGTGCCGCCCGGGAGCGGGCCGTCCGGGAGCGCCTCCTCCGGCCCCGGGCGAGTGTCGCCCGTGCCCGGAGGCGCCGCCTCCGGGCATGTGTGGCAACCAGGCGACCAGACCAGCCGCCCGCAGCACCCGACAGGGGCTCCTCCAGGCGTGGCGCAACAGGCGGCTGCTGGCATGCAGGTGCTCCAGCCGCCCACAGCAGCAACAGCTCCGGCATGGGCGTCGTAGGCAGACGTGTGCACAGGAGAGCTCGCCGGAAAAGCTCTCTCTCTGTATTCTGGCACTGTGGACTCCCCTAATCTATAAAGGAGGATCCAAGCCACCGAACCGAGGGGCAAGCAAGCTTTAGCATTAGGAACCCCGAGCTCGTACTCGGACTAGACCCCGGGCTCTCCGACTCTAGCTCATTCTCAGACGACTGTTTCTCTTCCTTAGCTCCGGCCAGCGGGCCGAGCTCACCTTGTAAACACCAAGCCACATTCATCCACTACATAGCATACACACAGGAGTAGGGTATTACGCTCCGATGGCCCGAACCTGTCTAAAACGCCTCCTGCCTCTTTCCCGCGTGATCTTCACGGTTCGGACGGTCCGGACCCCAAGCGGACGGTCCGGACCTCTCTGTTTCCAGCTCGGGCCCCCTGTTCCCGAGCGCCTATCGATCCGCCTGACACCGACTACGCCTGAGAAACAGCTCCCCTGGCCGAACCTCAAAGGGGGGTCTCCCGACTTCCCGCCGTCGAGGCTTCGTCCTCCGACAGCTGGCGCGCCAGGTAGGGGAGTTTCTTCCTCAGGTGGGACGCCGACGTTCCCGACACCGACGCCCTTCATGGCTGGAGGCCATCGTCCGCGGGATTCCGACGAGGAGTCCGGCGACTACACCCTGCTGGGCAACGTTAGCCCAGAGGCAAGCCCGCCACCTTCTCCCTCTTCGCCTTCCTGGGGGCGCACGGCGCGTACCCGGCGGGCAAAGCGCGCCCCGCGGCGGCCTGGTAGTGCGGCCTCGGCCCCTTCCCTCGCGGAGGGGGCCGGCAAGTGCCCCGCCGGGTCTGCCGCCGCCTCATCCATAAGGCGCGAACAAAGGCGCCGTCCCACGGCACGTCGCGGCCTCCACTTCCATTCGGCGACACCGCAGGAAGCCCTCTTGGCGGCGGAAGCCCTCCTGCGCCACCCCCCGACATTTGCCGGGGATGGAGGCCGGGCGGCGATGGATTAACGAGATCGCCGACTTGGTAGGCACCGCCCACCGCCGGGTCACCGCCGGCGGCCATACAAGCGCTGGGACCTCCGACCGCGCGACCTCTAGCGCGAGCCGGCCGACCGCCCCGGGCCAGAACAAATCCCGAGGCGCGGGCGACCTCCGTAACCGGCTCGACCGGACCCGGCCCACGAGGACGCCCGGGTCACAATGGAGCGCCAGCGTGAGCGGCGCAAGGACGCCGCCAGGCATTCCGAGGCGCCGGCCTCCAGCTCCGAACCACTAGTGGGAAACCGCTATTCGTCGCCAGAGCCCACCCAGTACGGCTGCTCGGGTTGCCTGGCGCTCTCCCCAGGTCTGCGGCAGGTTCGCTGGCCGGCTATGTTCCGGCCCAACTTGCCGGAGAAGTACGATGGCTCCGTGGATCCCACGGAGTTCTTGCAGATATACGCCACCGCCATCCGTGCGGCGGGCGGGGACGAGACGGTGATGGTGAACTATTTCCCCGTCGCCCTCAAGGCCCAGGCTCGCTCCTGGATGATGAGCCTCCCCGAGGGGTCCATCCGCTCGTGGGAGAACCTTTGCCACCAGTTTGTGGCAAATTTCCAGGGCACCTTCCCGCGCCCTGGGACAGAAGCGGACCTCCACGCCCTACGTCAGAGTAGGGGTGAGGCGCTGAGGCATTTCCTACAGCGTTTCAGCCAGGTACGCAACACAATCCCTCACATCGCCCCCCACGCGGTTATCCACGCGTTTCGTTCGGGCGTACGCGACCAGCGCATGCTCGAAAAGATGGGCACCCGCGACGTCCAAACCACGGCGGAACTGTTCAGTCTTGCCGACCACTGCGCCTGCAAGGAGGAAGCCCGGGCATGGAACAAGCCGCGTCCTGAGATCCTCGCCGAGGGCTCGGCAAAAGAGGCCGCGGCCTCACGTTCCGCGGCGCGGCGGGACAGGCGGAAGCGCCAGAAGGGCAAGGAGGACGCCGAGAACTTCGCCTTGGCGGCGTCTGGCGGCCCCCGGGGCCGCACCGCCCGCCAAGACGACTACGGCGGCAAACGGCAGAAGGCTGAGCGTGCGCCACCGGCTGCGGGCCGGAAATGGTGCTCCGTCCACGAGACGGACCGCCACGACCTCACCGAGTGCCGCGCCGTCCAGAACCTGGCCGAGCGCACTAAGAAGTTCCAACTGGAGCGGCAGCAGGACAAGCCCGCTCCCAATCCAGAGCAGCCTCTCGAGTTCCAAGAACCCGAGAATGTCATCGCCACCCTCTCGACGGCGGGCACACGCTCACTCCTCGCGCCGTGGCTTCAAGGCCATGAAGCGCGAGCTGTTAGCCGCAACCCCGGGGCCAGCGGCGTCCCGGAGGCTGAAGTGGTCGGACAGTACGATCACCTTCGGCCCGCGGACCATCCAGCCCGGTACCTGGGGAGGGACAGCTCGCCTCGCGGTCTCCCCCACCATATGCAACGTGAAGGTGGGCCGCATCCTCGTCGACGGGGGCGCCGCCCTCAACATCCTTTCCCCCGAGGTCTTTGAGAAGATCAAGGCCCCAGGGATGAATCTCTCGCCCTCGTCGCCCATCATCGGGATTACAAAGGGCCTCACTTGGCCCCTCGGGCAGGTCTCTTTGCCCGTCACCTTCGGTGACCGTGGCAACTTCCGCACCGAGCATGTCATTTTCGACGTTGCCGAGTGCAACCTCCCGTACAACGCGGTCCTTGGACGCCCCGCGTTGGTGAAGTTTATGGCTGTTACGCACTACGCGTACCTACCATGAAGCTCCCAGGCCCCTCGGGCCCGATCACAGTTCTTGGGGACGTGAAGCCGCCCTCTCGTGCGCCGAGCAGCGTGCGGCCGACATCGCCCCCGCAGCTCCTGACGTGGCGGGGGGCGCGGGCCTTCGCTACGCCGCGCCCCCAAGCCGCGCATCGTCGCCACCGATGCAGAGCTAGTCAAGGAGGTAGTCCTTGGCGACGACCCGTCCGGACCGTCAAGGTTGGCGGTTCGCTGGACGACAAAATAGGAAAGCGCGCTCATCGCCTTCCTCCGGGCAAACACCGACGTCTTCGCTGGCAACCGTCGGACATGCCCGGGTCCCCAGGGGGGGTGATTGAGCACCGCTTGGCCATCCGCGCGGGCTCGCGCCCGGTGCGGCAGAAGGTACGACGACAGGCCCCAGAGCGCCAGGCCTTCGTCCGTGAGGAGATCGACAAACTTCTGCTGGCCGCTTCATCCGCGAGGTCGTCCACCCGAATGGCTGGCCAACCCAGTCATCGTCCCAAATCCAACGGGAAGCTGCGAATGTGCATAGACTACACCGACCTCAACAAGGCTTGCCCCAAAGATCCATTCCCTCTGCCTCGCATAGACCAGATAGTCGACTCCACCGCGGGGTGCGACCTCTTGTGCTTCCTTGACACTTATGCAGGATACCATCAGATCCGCATGGCAGAGGAGGATGAGGAAAAACTTCTTTTATTACCCCCAGGGGGCCTTTTGTTATATGTGCATGCCTTTCGGGTTAAAGAATGCTTGTTCCACTTTCCAGCGGGCTGTCCGTGTAACATTTGAATCGCAGCTAGGTCGCAAACATGGAGCCCTACGTCGACGATTTGGTGTTGAAGTCGCGGCGACCGCCCACTCTACTCCATGATCTGGCCGAGACGTTCAGTAACCTTCGATTGCACAAGGATGAAGCTGAACCCGGACAAGTGCGTCTTCGGGTTCCCGGCCGGCAAGCTCCTCGATTCCTCGTGTCCAGCCGCGGCATTGAGGCGAACCCGGAGAAGATAGCAACAATCGATCGCATGCGCCCCCCGACGAGCTACGGGAGGCCCAGAAGCTGACCGGGTGCGTGGCCGCACTCGGTCGTTTCATCTCCAGGCTTGGGAGCGTGCCCTCTCCTATTCAAGCTTCTTAAGAAATCCGGCAGTTCACCTGGACGATGAGGCGGATCAAGCCCTTGATGAGCTCAAGAGGTACCTGACTACGCCCCCTTGTCCTCGTAGCACCGGCACCAGACAAGCCCTTGTTGCTCTACATCGCGCAACCCCCGCAGGTGGTAAGCGCGGCGCTCGTCGTCGAGCGCCCCTTGCCAAGCAGGCGCGCGACCCAGGATTTACCTCCCGGGCCGCCACCGCGGAAGCCCGAACCTGGGCAGCCTCGCCAAGGCGGAGGGCGAGCCCGGGACGCGCGCCCAGGACCATCCCAACATTGCACCCGGGGCCCCCAAGGTCCAGCTCCGTACCCATTCCCATAGGCGAGAGCTCGCCCCCTCCGGGGGGAGCAGAGCCCGGATCCCCGGCCCATGCCGGCCGGCGTCGGAAATACGCACCAGAAGCCGGTGTACTTCGTCAGCGAGGTACTCCGTGACGCCAAATCGCGCTATCCCCAGGCACAAAAGATGCTCTACGCAGTTCTCATCGCATCCAGGAAACTTCGCCACTACTTCCAGGCGCACAAGGTGTCCGTAGTCACATCCTTCCCCTCGGGCAGATATTGCATAACCGGAGGGAACGGCCGCGTCGCTAAGTGGGCGGTCGAGCTCGCCGAGTTCGACCTCCACTTCCAAGCGCGCCACGCCATCAAAAGCCAAGTCCTGGCGGAGTTTTCTGGCGGAGTTGGACGCCGGGGCCCGAGCCGGATCCTGTGCTGCGCCGGATTCCCGCCCCGAGCTGCCGCCCGACCTGCGCCTCCACTGGATAATGAACTTCGACGGCTCCTGCGCCCGCGCGGGCTTGTCGCCCCTGCGCCGGGCCGGGGTCGTCCTCGTATCGCCCGCCCGGGGACGAGTTCTGCTTCGTCGTCCACCTCAACTTCGGAGCCACCAACAACATGCCGAGTACGAGGCCTTCTCGCCGGCCTCCGGGCGCGATCGCCCTCGGGGTGCGATGGTTGTGCGCGCAAGGCGACTCCGAGCTCGTCATCAACCAGGTGTCCGGGGAGTACCAAACCCTGGACCCCCAATTGGCCGCATATGTGGACGAAGTGCGAGGCTTGAGCGCCGTTTCGACGACCTCACGCTTCGCCACGTCCCTCGCAGTTGCAACCTAGCCGCCGACGAGCTCTCAAGGCTGGCTTCCTCGCGGGCGTCAGTCCCTCGGGGTTTTCCAGAAGCCCTCGAGACCCCCTCGGCGCGCTCACCCGGGACCTCGGCTCAGCCCCTGAGCCCGGTTTGAGCCTGACACGCGCTCCCGGCCCCAGATTTGGTCCTCGCGCCAGACCCAGCGCGCCTTCCTGATGATGAAATCCGGGCAATATCTTCTCCGAGCACATCTCCCCGAAAGGACGTGGAAGCAGAAAGGATCGCTCGCTTGTCCAAGCGCTATGTCCTGGTGAAGGGGACCTCTACCGGCGTGGCGCCAACAGCGTCCTGCTCAAGTGCGTTCCGCGCGGCTCCGGCGTCGAGATCCTCGCCGACATCCACGAAGGGGAGTGTGGCAGTCACGCCGCATTTCGATCCCTGTCGGTAAGGCTTTCCGCAGGGATTTTATTGGCCCACGGCCTTGCAGACGCGTTCGACCTCGTCCAGCGGCTGCCGCGCGGTGCCAGTTCATCATGCCAACAGAGCCACCAGCCGGCGCAAGCACTCCAGATGATCCCCCTGTCCTGGCCTTTCGCGGTCTGGGGACTCGATATCCTCGGGCCCCTTTCCCCGGGCAGTCGGGGTCACCGGCATCTGTATGTCCCATCGACAAGTTCACGAAGTGGCCGGAAGCGTTCCCCGTAAGTCGACATCGACAAGCATTCAGCGCTCAAGTTCATCCGCGGGAATCACGAGCCGCTTCGGCGATCCCCAACCGCATTATCACCGACAACGGCACGCAGTTCACGAGCCGAGCTCTTCGACGAATACTGCTCCGATGAGCCATTCAAGCTCTGCTTCGCCTCCCCTGCCCACACCCTGCCAGCAATGGGCAGGCCGAAAGAGCGAACGCCGAGATCCTACGGGGCCCAAGACAAAAGGTCCTACAACGACATCAAGAAACACGGCGTCAAGTGGATCGACGAGCTCCCACGGTCTTATGGGCCAATCGTGACCACACCGAGTCGGGGCGACCGGGGAGACCCCGTTCTTCCTGGTATACGGCCGAGGCCGTTCTGCCGTCAGAACTCACCTTCGGCTCCCCCCGGATACAGCGCTACAGCGACACACCGACCACGACAACATGCAGCTCGACAACCTCGAACTTCCTCGAGGAGCGAAGACGACGCGCCTCGCTCCGAGTCGCCCCGTTACCAGCAAAGCCTTAAGCGCTATCACCAGCGCAAGGTTCGGGCCGATCACACCCAGGTCGGGGACCTAGTCCTCCGCCGTGTCCTTACACGTGCTGAAAGAATAAGCTTTCCCCCATGTGGGAAGGCCCCTTCCTGGTATCGGTGTCTCCCGACCGGGCTCGGTAAACTGGGCCCATGAGGATGGACCCCGCTTCCCAATCCCTGGAATATCGAACATCTTCGCAATTTTATCCCATAAGCATATCCTGTAAGTTACGGGAAGCTTGCCAGCGCCGGTTTTCTTCCAATCTCGGCGCTGGCCGGGGGCCCCATATGTTATTCGCCTTCGTATATAGCTTTTTAATATCTTATCCCGGTGTCGTCCTTTTTGTCCGTTTCCATGTGTGCGCTCGTGCTTGTCTCGTTCCTTGGGCATAATCGGCCGCGCCCGTGCGACAGTTGGGGTTCGCGACATTATCATCAGTTCCCTACTGACGAGTAACCGCATCCCGACGTGCTAGGTTCAAGACGTGTTCGAGCTCGCGGGGACCTAAGGGCGCCCTCCGGGAGGCGCCCGGGCCCGGCGACTCCGGCGCCTTACCTGCTAGCTTCGGGGTCGCGGTTCTTTCCAGAGGTAGGGGTGAAAGTTAACGTGATCTTTTCCTCCGCCGTCGCGGCTGTAAGGACCGTCGGGAGATGATCGGACGCCACCGGTTCGTAGCATGGGAGTGGGCAAGGAGCGAGCCAAATAACTCTCACAATTTCATCGTGGCAGATTACACCAACTCCCCGGCAAGTTTAGGCAGGCTTTCCGAACCTCGACAGCGGGCTGCGGAGCCCGGCCTGGCCGGCCTCCCCCCGGCAACCCGAGAGGCTACCAGACGCTTCGCTGCCTGACGACCCCGTCTCGGCCAAAAGGCTCGTTCCCGCGGCCGTCGCCGGCTGCTCCCAGGCCACAGGCGCCCGGGGGCACGCGAGGCCCCCCGGACCCGGAGGACAGGAGTCCGAAACTACGCCACTCGACCGTCCCGCGACGGTACTCGTCCCCGGGCCCTTCGCAGCCGTCACGACCAAGCACCCGGGCAGGCACCTGTCAAGGCCCGCGAAGGGACCCGGGCGCGACGACGGTTCACGCGCAGTCAGTCCGGTACTTCAACACCGACGTTCCCGGCACGAGCGACGCTCCCGCCCCCGGTACCGTTGGTTCGCGTAGCCACACACCCTCCCAATGTCCAGATACGTCACCTTATCACACCTTTACATATTGCTCAATTTGGTATTCTTCCCCGTTTATGTGCAGCCTAGTTCCAGGACCGGCCGCGGTGCCCGGCTCCCTCCTACCGGGCCCCGCGAGGGCGCCGGCGTACTTGACTGCCGGGGACCCCGCGCCCCGGTCAGGATCAGCACCTTGAAGGGCTCCCGGCGAGTCAAAGGCTGTCCTCGCTGCACCCACTCGGCCACACGTTCAGGTACATGGAAAGGACCCCGGATCGCAAGACGGAAGGGCCGGAGCTATGGACTTCAATCGCTTCGGCGAAGGCCCGCGTCCGGAACGCTTGAGTGCCTGCGACCGCCCCCCCGGAGGAGACCATCACGATCCCTGCCCCCTGAGGGACCGAGCTCCCGGGGCAGGCGCGCTGTCTGCCCGAGACCCGGCTAAGGCCTCGGCGCCCGGGCGGTTGTTCACGACTGCGGCTCCCCGCATGTCGAGATCGCGCCCAGTATTCGGCGCTCCCGGACACGAGGCCTCTAATCTCCGCCAGCAGGACCTCCTCCTCCGTCATCTTCACGCCACCCACCGGAGAAAACCGACAGTACTCAAAAGATTACCATACAGAGCCATTTCCCTCCACTGCCGAAGCTTTTCGATCGAGCTCCGATCAACGGCCGAAGCCACCGTGCCTTCGCTTTCTGCTCCGCAGCGCCGCCGTCGCGCGTATCTCGCTGTTCTGGCCACCTCGGAGCGATCCGACCGAGCCGAAGGTTTTCCGCGCCGCCGAGCCCTCTGTTCCCACCGGACCGTACACTCCCGAAACGGGGTCCCTCCTTTGGTCTCGCGCCACGCGTCCTGCCTCGCGCCCTCTCGCCCGCGCCCCGTCGCGCCCCTCGCGCCCGAGCTCGCCTCGCGCTCGCACCTGCAGCCCACCGCGCGCCTCGCGCCGCCTGCCCCTGTCTCGCGCCCTCGCGCGCGCCCGTCCCGCCTTCGTCGCCGCGCCCTGCTCTGTTCGAGCCTTCCTCTATCGCCTGCGCCCTGCTCCGCGCACTTGCTCCTCACTGGCCTGCGGACCCGGGAAATCATCCCGATATGCCATGTCCTTTACCCGGCCCCGTACCCGCGGCACATTGTCAAGTTCACATTCCAGCCCCGGGCCTTTCGGTCCCGCACATGTTTGAGCCGCGGCACAGATTCCCGAACCCGTTGCCCACGGCCCGACACTGAGGCCGAACAGGGCGCCGCGCCAAGCGGGTGCAAGCCTAGGAACGCGACACCCCGAATGAGGGCGCGATAGGCCGGAAGCACGCGCCCGGCAAGAATGCGTCTGAAGTCGTCTCACATTCCATATTC
>RYFJ01002751.1:0-57500 GCA_003991445.1 Oryza meyeriana var. granulata
ATCTCTTTCAAACAAGGGATTATCTACTATTTTATTTTTCTATGTATTAGATATGTTAATTATGCTAACCAATTAAATTCTTAAAGGGAAGGTTGGATTCAAAGGATAGCTTTTCGCACTACTTGTCTTTGATTATGTCGTACAAGAAAAAATATCTTTCCGTAAATTCTTTATCCAAACCTATTGATCATTTAACTTAGATTTTCCCAAGATCTTGAGCCCGATCTGATAGTCTGACTATCTGAGCCATATGAAAATAAAATTAAGTAGGACCCTCAAATGGCAGGTTTCATTGATGCCTTGAATAACATATAGGCTTACCTATAACAAGGAACAAGGAAAGAAAAAGAATTTTGTTTCGAGACCAAGGCGAAATAGGATGATGTGCCATAGGAAGGGTAGCGTTATACTAAATTGGTATACTCAAAATACCCTTCGCTACAAAATTGACAATCTCACAAGGATGGAAATGTCGAAATTTTCCTATTTACAGGTTTGATTCCCATCTTATGGAATCAATTCCTTTGTTGAATGTTACAAAAATTTGGGGGTGGGAGCTTGCAGCATGTCTGGAGCACAGTGAGAACGTTTTTTGCTGAATTATACCAGTATTCGATACTGGGGTTATTCATAGCTATGATATACCTTCCTATTCATTGCGGGTTGGTATTTGTCAATACGGGTTAGCTTAGGACATGTTTGTAAGTCCTCAGCCAAACAAGTATTCATTAGAAAGCCGACAAGGAATTCCGTTAATAAACCCGTTTTGATCTTTTAGAACAACTCGATGAATTTAGTAGAATCCTTTAGGAGGCCCTCAATGACCATAGATCGAAACCTATTCCTATTTTGACAGTGCGATGGCTGTCTATTCACGACTAACTTTACCTACTGTTTTTTTTTCTTGGATCAATATTAGCAATGCAGTTCATCCAACGATAAACAAATGGCCAACTATAAAACTATGACACAATCAAAACCCGGATGAACAAAATGTTGTTGAATTGATCGTTTACCAGTCTATACTGGGGTTATTACTCATTTTTGTACTTGCTGTTTTATTTTCCAATTACTTCTTCAATTGAGAGAAAGGAAAAGAGAGTAGTAGGTATTCTCTTATCCCCATTTGGAAGGATACTTCCCTATAACTATCCATCACTGTTTTTGTCTCTAGCATGACCACTTGATAAAATGTGAGGAAAGTAGGGGAATGGGCCGATACTACTGTGGAAGAATTCCTCTTTTGGCTAATAGGTACTGTTAACCGGGTTATTCCTGTGATTAGTGTTAATAGTTGTTTTCTTTTACGTTCAAATTCTGGATTGGTTTCATCTCATATAGTTATCGGAGGGACCAGATTGTAAACATGAAAAATAGGAAACTTAGCGGTCCTACCCCCCTTTATCTGAATTAGAGAAGAAAGACCCCTGGAATTCTTACTTCATAACCCGACTTTTTATCTATTCCATAACCTACAAACGGTTTCCTATTTTGATGTAAAATAATTAAAGAGAAAGCCGTGGCTAATGATGGTCAGAAATCCTCTATTTTTTCGTTTGTCTTGGTAATGATGTTAGTGAAGTTAACCATCAGTTTGATTATACCCCTCGTCATGAAATGGATTCACTTTTATGAAGCGAGGTGGAAAAAGATCAATCGAGGATCCAATATTTCCCTGAGGAAGTATCTTGTAAATCATTATTTTAATTTAGATTATAAACTAATAAAACCTTAATCAACTCTTAACTAGCCTAAAAATAAAAAACAGCCTTCAATGGAGAGTATACGTTTTTTTTTTGAAAACTTTATGTAAGTTTCTAAGTGAACTTAATGAACCAAGTCAAGCATTCTATTTGTCACAAAAAAATTTTCCCCCCCAAAAGTTTCTTTCGCTCTGTTTGTTCCACTACCTCGCCGTGAACCTAAGCAAAAGAGGTTCAAGAGAAGACCCGAATAAACAGAAAATATCTTTGCCAAAGAGGAAAAAAGAGTTCTTATGTCATACAAGAAGGAATCGACACAAAGAAAATGCTTTTTGCCTTTTTGGCCCAATAGAGGATTAAAAGACCAGCATAATCCCTCCTAAAAAGGATTGTTCCTTTTATTGTTCTCGCCCCTTCCCTTGGTTCTTCTCTTTTGCATGAGATAGAAATAAGGAATTGCAGACAAGACATCTCGCAAATAAAAAATACAGCTAAACAAAAAGAGATTTCCAAAATTGGATCATAAGAATTCTAGCAATCGCTAATAAATCGCGGCTTTTTACCAAACTTTGATGGTAAGAAATTCCTAGACCAGAAATTCATTCGTACAATTAACCTTTTCAAAACTGTTCTTTTTTAGTACCAAAAAAACCGTTGTGCCAAAATACACAGATGCGAAGAAGGAACAAAAGGCCTTTACGTGTAATGGATCTGAAAGCACTATTAGCTACATCCCCGTGACCAAACCCTCCCCACATTTAGGATTACTTGTTAATGCGTTGATCAAGCTGCTGATTCCCCCTCTGAAACAAGAAGTTCTGGGTACCAGTATGTAAAGATCAATCACTTGGTCCATTCCGATGCATCGACTATGGGAATTTCATATCCCCCCTTTCTTTACGCTGGTAAAGAAATTTTGCTAAAATGGAAAAAGGCTTTCTTTCTAAAGGAAAAAAGATGCTAATTTTGATTAAATATAGGAGATCGAAGAGTTTACCTATGCTTCACTAATTTGAAGTGATTAAATGACTACAAGCAAAGTGAGATTGCGCGTTTAAACAAAAAAAGACCAAAATTTCAAACATGTATCAGATCACTGGAAAACTACAAACAAATAAGTGAAAATTAGCTCTTTAGGAACCCACCAAATCGTATAGGACCCAATGAATTAGTGTTCCCCAAACTGCAGGTGGAGTGAAATCCAACAAAAAAAATCATAACTAAAAGAATAGAAAAAGCTTTGGTACAAGTCATTTAAGTTAGTTAGAAGGAATTCCTTTAACCAAGAATCAAAATAACAAGTTCCTCTTTACCCAGAAAAAAAAGAACCACTTAGAAAGCCAAAACAGATTATATTGGTGAGAAATGCAAATTGATATGGAGATGACCCTCATTATCTATTTGGCCAATTGTATTTTCCTTTTGTATTCCTATAGGGAGTTTTTGTAATGGGATGTCCGGTTTCTCTTTAAAATTTTTCCTTTTTTTTTTTTTCCAATTTTTTTTTTCTCGTCCAAGATAAAAAGTCTTTAATTCCATGAATCTTCCTAGAACTCTTTTCTCTTGAAAGCAGTTAACGGAATTTGGGATTGTCGGTATGTCACAATTACTTAATCAAAGTTCCGAACATTTGTTAAAGAGAAAGAGACCCCCCAGGGCAAAAGTACGATAAATACAAGATAGGAGGAAAGAAGGCAATGCTTTCTTTTTTTTTCATTTTTGATCTGTAAATTGAGTTTAATGAATCCGCTTAGTTGCTGACTCTATTTCATTCGCCCGACTCTATATAATATTTCTTTTTCTTTGCAGGAAAATTCTATAACAGATTTGGACCTGTTCTATTCCTCTTTTTGTTTATACTTAGGGGTTTAGGAATTTTTTTCAATTGCCATGGGGGTTTTTTCTTTTTTTCTTAGATCCAGATGGAGTGGAATAGAGGAAATAGAAAAAACACCTTTCGGATGTAAAATGGAAGAATATTATGCCATATATCCCACTTGGGACAAAAGCCAAATAGAAGAATGTTTCTCTATCTCGTTTGTTCCTTCCTTTAGATAATACTCAAATCCCCTTACAATATGCAATTCGAAGGGACCTTTCTCCGTGTTGAAAAAACTTTTCTTCTTCCAATTCTTCTTCATTAATTCATTGGGCAAAAAAAATGCAATTGGTACTCAAAATACTTCCATTGGTATGCGCAAAAAAGGCCAATTCGGCAGCTTTTGTTTTCAATTCTCGTGAGTAAAAAACTTCTCATCAGTACCGAGTCAAGGGAATGGCCCCTGGCCCCGGGATTTCAATAAAGGAACGATGAGAAAAAAGACCCTCTTTACCTGAATTCTAATTGATTGGATATCCCGCATAAGGTAATCGAAGGAAGACGCGACGGTTTTATTCAGGGAACCCATACGAAAAATGGACCACTACTCCTTTTCTATCGAATCAGTCATAAACCCACTGCCACATTCCTTAAAAGAGTGCACCACAAGTAAGTGCTAATGAGGAATAGGCCTGCGATTCCCATAGAAAGACATCACAACCTCCTGTTTGGAAAAAAAAGAATTGTTGAGATGGATAGTACAGATATAATATTCTTACCAACGATAACTGGAAGCCCCAACCGCTAAGAATCCCTAGTGAAAAACCTAGAAAAAGAATACAGGCCCACGAAAAAAGATACCTGTTCTTCGGAGAACTCTTTTTTAGAAGTTTCTATCCAATATGTGTTCTGATCGCCAAATTCATATTAATATTATACTAAATGGTCTAGCAGCGGTCGATTTGAAATTGAGAGAATAAGCTAAAATGATTTTGACTTTACTTTTTTGATTCTGAAATCGCCTTCAGCAACTATACTCCTGTGAAATAATTGGTGTAGATAAATTACTTTCTATCAAAAAGTATTTTTTGATCCACTTAAAATAAAACTCGCTATACCCAGTCCGCATATGCATGCATTTAGCTCGTAGCCTATATCCACATCATGAAATCCGCATCCATAGCGGGTTTGCATTTGTGTGTAGAAAGAGCCACATAACCTACCATACTATATTACTTACACTACAAAAGATCCGTATTATGATCCTGAGAAAATTCAACCCCATCGGTTCTAGACAATCTTGTTTTTTTGCACATAAAGAAATAAAGAAGCCATTGCAATTGCCAGAAATACTAAGCCTACTAAAGGGCAAGCCAAAATAGAGAGTAAGTTAAAATCCATCATAGAATAGGTGTCTCCATTCAAATTTACTATTTCTATCGATTCGAAAAATACCTTAAGATTCTTATGATATAATTAAGTATATCTATTATAAGGAATATTAACTATTGTATTTTTGAGTTTGCAAAAAAGTATTCTATAAAAAAAGAAGTCAAATGGATTAGATAAATGATAAGAAATTTGCCAAAACAGGAGAAGCAATTAAAAAGATTTGATTTTCTTTTCCCATCCTCGTGGCCTTTCTATCCTTCTAATCGAACTTGAAATTGGATTCAAAGTACGGGGAAATTTAGTCGGAATGCGCCTATGTCGAATCGGAAATTCATTTTGTCGTACTTCCTCTACACATGCAACTATTCAACCACTCTCGGAGACCCACAAACGCAAGATGCATATCAGGTTCTGAAATAAAGATATCCCCCAGCATACCAAAACTCTTACCCTTACCCGACCCATTGTAAGGATTGATACATAGGGCTTTTAGTTGATTGATATTGCTGTAAAGTTGAAACTTTTTAGGCTTTTTTATTAAACTGTAATTTCCTCTCTGCATACGTGCTCCTCTAGAAGCACATACAATAATGCTCAGTAAAGGAGGAAAAATAGCATACTCAATCAAGGGACAAATTCTTTTACCTACTACAGATCTCATACTACCCCTTAGACTTTGTAAAGTGATATACCACCCCAAAAGGGTATGAAAATACCAGATGACGTTAGCTTTTCGACGAATCCCCGTATCATGCAGTGAAGTCCTGTTAGTAACACCCCACATATGCAAAAATGATTATATAAGAATATTATTCCGAAATACTCCTCTAGGTGCGTATAGTAGCATTGCGATTCCGAATCTTTTTTCTTTGTGAATAGAAAAAATTCATTGTTTCGTTGGGAGGTTTGCTCCGGAAAAATTCGGAACAAAATGTCTGCTGCGTTGACGCCTATAGCCCTAGAGTTCCGTGAAAGTATGATTCTTACCATCAGGAGCCTTTTGAACGTCTCTACGATGGGTCCAGATTCTATAGTGGTCCAATCTGAAATGAAAGACTTCTCGCTCTTGATTCGGAACCGTTAAAGTAAAACTACCTCTTCATCAAGTTATAGAAACTTCGTCATCTAGTTCTACCATTTTGAAAATCAATTCTCTTTTCTTACGGGCTGTTCGAGTCACTTGTTGACTCACGATTATGCCTGTTAAAAGTTTCAAAAAATGTCCTCTTTTTTGAAAGAGAGTCTTTATAAAGGGTCTAACTTCAAACTCTGTCTTTTTCATTCAGTTCTCCTTAGTTTTTTTCTCCATCTTAGAAGTGAATAGAATAACCCGGTTTGAAAGTAATGATTCATACGTTTGTAATGCATTGTATGTCATGATTCTTTCCCAATAAATGAAAACTTTTTTCTGTAAATACTGCGTATTTGATTCCATTATCATATGATAATACTATATTTGTATTTATTTATTGTATTATACCTTTATATCTTCTAAATATCTAAATATATAGAATATAGAATCCCGATTTGTTCAAGTCTTTTCATGATCGTATCAAGATCTATTTAAACTTGGCTCAATCTTTTTTTTCAGATTGAGCCGAGTTTAATTGCAATCAATTAGAAGAAAAAAGAAGAATTACTGCATTTCATATTCTGATTTTGATCTTTCTATTCTCTTCTTTTTATTTAGACCCTTATTTTATATCTAATTTTATCTACTTGTCAGTTTTATCTACCGGCTCGAACTCGAATTTGATCACCTTCCATACTTCACAAGCTGCGGCTAGTTCAAGACTCCATTTGCAAGCTGCTCTGATCATGTCATTACCTTCACGAGCAAGATTGCGCCCTTCGTTACAAGCTTGCACACAGCTTCTAAAGCCACCCGATTTGCTGCTACACCAGGTGCATTACCCCAAGGATGTCCTAAAGTTCCTCCACCAAATGCAATACAGAATCATCTCCAAGATTTCGGTCAGGAGCTGGCATATGCCAAATATGAATACCCCCTGAAGCCACTGTATAACACTGGCATGGATACCTAGTCCTGAGTGAAAAAGATACCGCGAGCACGGTTCTTTTCAATAAAATCACGCGCACTAAATCAACAAAACTAAGTCATTTCGCGTTCCCCTTCTAACTTACCTACTACTGTGCCAGCGTGGATATGATCTCCCCCAGACATACGCAATGCTTTAGCTAAACACGGAAATGCATACCATGATTTTTCTTCTATCTATCAATAACTGCAGCATTGCTCGGTGAATGTGAAGAAGTAGGCCGTTGTCGTGGCAATAATGAGCCAAACTAGTATTTGTGGTAAATCCCCTAGTTAAGTAGTCATGCATTACAATAGGAACCCCTAATTCCCTCGCAAATACAGCTTTTTTAATCATTTCTTCACATGTACCTCAAGTCGCATTCAAGTAATGCCCCTTAATTTCACCGGTTTTGGCCTATGCTTTATAAATAGCTTCGGCACAAAAGACAAAATAGTCCCTCCAATGCATAAATGGTTGTGAGTTTACGTTTTCATCATCTTTAGTAAAATCAAGTCCACCACATAGACACTCATAACATGCTCTACCATAATTTTGTGCAGATAATCCCAATTTTGGTTTAATAGTACATCCCAATAAAGGACGACCATACTTGTTCAACTTATCCCTTTCAACTTGGGTACCATGAGGCGACCTGGAAAGTTTTTGAATAAGTAGGGGGAATTCACAGATCCTCCCGACGTAGAGCGCGTAGGGCTTTGAAACCAAATACGTTACCCACAATGGAAGTAAACATGTTAGTAACAGAACCCTCTTCAAATAGGTCTAATGGATAAGCTACATAAGTGATATATTGATTTTCCTCCCCAACAATGGGCTCGATGTGATAGCTATCAGTGTCCTTGGTTTCGTACTCCGGGGTGTAGTAAGTCAATTTATAATCCTTAACACTAGCTTGAAATCCAACACTTGCTTTAGTTTCTGTTTGTGGTGACATACGTCCCTCCCTACAACTCATGAATTAAGAATTCTCACAACGATAGGGTCTACTCGATATGGATTAGGCGTAAATGAAACCTTTGCAAAAATCTTAAAAAAACATATTCAATTTAATATCAACTCATTAAAAGAAAAAATGGGGGCATGCTTAAGTTAATGAATATGTTTCATTAATATAATATGTTTCATCATATATAATGCGTACACCCCCTATGTACATTCATCCTATAGGAATTCTACGATAGGAATTCATAAGAATTGAGTTGTTGTTATGGTAAGTTTTACCATGCTTCGTATTAAACCATGGATTATTCATTAATCCATCTTTATTGTTATCTTTGATAGATATAGCGCAACCCCAAATCAACCCCTAATCTTCTTTATTAAGTTCTTAATATACCCTTTTTGAGTGGAAATACCTAAATACTAAGAAAATTCTCTGTTGACAGCAAATCTATGCTTCATAGTAGTATATATTGTTGTATATTGAAGTCCTAGATAAGAAAGTTAGAGTAGGCACAAATCCTTCACAAAAGGCAAAATGGTATATAAAAAAAGATTGATTGAACTTTCCGACGGACTCATTCATGAGTGAACGATTGAATGGTATTCATTTGGGCAACGAAATCAAGTGCTGGTCCCCTTTTCTCTCTTATTGAATTAACTAATTCATTTTCTTTTGACTTTTGGATATTTTTTTGGTGTTGATTTGGCATTATTCAACAAGAAAAAAAGAAAAATTTTGATAAATTCCTTTTTTAATTATGTGATAATTATGAGAACCAATCCTACTACTCATCCCGGGGTTTCTACAATTGAAGAAAAAAATTACAGGGCGTATTGATCAAATTATTGGAACCCATGCTGGCATGTCACTTTCCCCCGGGCAAGTTACCTTATATTTATAATGCTTTGGTAGTCAAGAGTCGAGACATTGACGGTAAGCAAATTAATGTAAACTTGTGAGGTACATCAATTATTAGGAAATAAATTGAGTTAGAGCTGTAGCTATGAGTGCTACAGACGGTTGGATGAGAGGAATGGAAGTGATTGATACGGAGCTCCTCTCAGTGTTTCCTATTGGTGGAGTACTCTCGCATGAATTTTCAATGTTCTTGGGAGCCTGTTGACAATTTGGGTCATGTAGATACTAGTGCAAACATTCCCTATTCATAGATCTGCGCCTGCCTTTATCGAATAGATACGAAATTATCCACTCTTTGGAAACTGGTATTAAGGTGGTCGATCTTTTAGCTCCTTATCAGCGTGGAGGAAAAATTGGACTATTTGGGGGAGCTAGAGTAGGTAAAACAGTACTCATCATGGAATTAATCAACAATATTGCTAAAGCTCACAGAGGCATATCCGTATTTGGCCGAGTAGGGGAACAACAATTGGAAACAGTTGCTAATACCCCGTATGCTGAGGAGCAAAAGGAGAAATCCGCCCAAGGAGGGGCTTGCATCTGATTAGCTAGTTGGTGAGGCAACAGCTTACCAAGGCGATGATCAGTAGCTGGTCCGAGAGGATGATCAGTGTCGATGTTTTACACCTGCAATATGAATATGGGACTACCCGGAGGATGGAAACTCAGTGGATTGCAAAGGAACACAAGGAGATCTTATACTGGTTCAGGCCCTCGATGTGAGGTAATACCCTACATCCAGTTGTGGTGTTATTTCTTTGAGGATTTGTGGTGATCTATGATCTTCTGCCCTCAAGGGGTGCCCTGCCTCCCCTTATATACTAGGGACAGGGTACAAGGTAGAAGTCCCAAACCGGATACGGCCAAGGGATTTCTTCTTAGAGATTACAATTTACCCGACTAGACTGTATATTCCCCTTATTGTACAAGGCAAAAAGTCTGTCGGGTGCTACTATATCTCTAATTACAAGTCTGGCCCATGCTTTGTCCGAGTGGCCCATATGCTGTGATGAGATAACCCAGGGGCCCATGGCCTCCACAGTAGCCCCTGAGACCTTCATAGTTGAGTCATAGCTGATGCCGAGTGCTTATCCTCCACAGTGAAGATTGCTCGAGTGCATTGCCCCCGAGTACTCTTTGTCACGTCCAAATTTTTTGCTTTTCGTTCTTTTTGTCCAATTGGGAAAATTCACCCTTGGTTTATTCGTCTAAAATAGCTTAATGAAAAATTCCATAATAAAAAAGATTTAATAAGATTAAATAATTAAGTACGGTATGATTTGTTTCTGTTTGCTTAATCGGGTTTATTTGGATTTCGGAAGTAGAGCTTATTTCCTAATTTATTTTTCCCCTGACTTCAGACTCTAATTTTCGCATCCATATAAATTTCTAGTTTCCCAGAGGTCCAAGTTCATTCTCCATTCCTCCAAATAATTCTAACAAATTCAAAAGATCCGAATTCAGCAATTTCCACAAAGCCCCTGCCATTTTTTTCCTTTTCTTTTTCCCTTCCTTTCTCTTTTTCCACTCAGGCCCCGTCTTTCTCTCTTTTCTTTTTTTTTTTCCTTTCTTCTCCTACCTTCGGCCAGGCCGAAGGCCTGCCTGCCTGCCCTCCTCCGGCTGCCGGGCCCGGCCCGCCCCTGCGCCGCGCCGCCTGGCCCCGGCCTGCTCCAACCGCCTCCACCCGCGCCGAGCCCGCCCTGCCCCTTCCCCTGCGCCGCGCCGCCTCCTGGGCTGCGCCGACGCCGCCGGTCTCCAGGCCCACGCCGCCACGCCTCCCTTCGCCCTAGCCGCCGCGAGCCGCCCCATATATATATATACGTGCAGCCGTCTCATTCTGTTCCTCTTTCCTCCGAAGTCGCCGCCGCCGCCATCTGCTTCCAAAGCCGCCGCGCCATCCTCTTCCTCCACCGCCGACGCCGAGCCGACGCGCCGCCTAGCCTGCGCCGACGCCCCAACGCCGCCGGTGAGCATCGCCCTGCGCTGGCCTTCCCCCGTCGCCCGCGTCCTGTCTCCTCGCCGGTGTCTTGTCTCCCTGGCCGATGATGCTGCCAGCGCCTGCGCCCTGCCCTCGGCCGACGCTGCCGCCGCCCGCCGCCGCCGGTCCGCCGCCGCCGCTCCCCGACGCCGCCGTCCGCCGCTCGCCGACGCCGCCGCCGCCCGGTCCGCCGCCCCTGCTCCGCGCCGGCGCCTGGCCCTGCGCTGGCCGGCTGGCTGAGCCAAAGCAGCCGGCAGGCTCTCTGTCCCCTTGTGTCTTTGACACGTGGACCCGCCGTAAAATCTCCTGTGATCCACACAGTTAGATTTCCTAGATTAATCTCAGCCGTAGATTTCCTAATCCAATCTTGCCACTTCACCTTATCACATCATCGCCACATCGTCCAATCCAGTATGTGTGTCGCCATGTGGCGTTCATGTCATCCTATCCACCACATCTCTAAACTCCCCCGGTCTATAGACGAGTCCGTCATGAACCATATCACTGACCGGTGGTCCCTGCTTCTTTTCCTCCATAAAAATAATTTAATTTTCGAATTTAAAATCCAGAGAATATTTCGGGAATATTCTTTCTCTTTTTTCTCGGATTTTTCCTGATTCTAAACTTCCGGAGTTCATATCTTATCCATCCGGATTCCGATTCGACCCGTTTTTTCCTAAATTCTTCTAAAATCGAGCTCTACCTCCTGGTTCAGTTGGTCATTTTAATTGATGTTATTTAGGCTGTTTTCTTATTATTTATTTATTTTCGTTGCGAACGTATAGACGCGGAAGCCGAGGAGCAGTTCGCCTCAGAAGACGCCGAGCAAGGACAGTACTTGGAGCAAGGCAAGTGCACCCTTTGAACATATTGAACCCAATTTATAAAATGTTTTGGTTGTGAAACATGCATTATTTTATTTATAAATTATCGATGGGTAGCATGACCTAATTGTTTATCATTTCCATGCCTTTGATTATTGAATATCCTGTGATTACTTTGTTACCCTAGTCTCTGTGAGTTGAACACAGGGGTCAACTCAGGGTAGAGTAGTAATTGCTTAGCCCGCTCAAGTTGTTTTACAAGCAAAATATAATGAATAATTAATGATATACTTATTCACTGTTTAATTTGAACTGTGTGTGGCTGACGTGTGCTATCTTTCCGGTAGCATGTGTTGCACTGTGTATAACAAACGGACGCATAAAAATGTTTTGACTGGCGTGATGGGTGGTTCTGTGTGAACCTAGTAAGTTAAGGTTCTGTGTGATCCTTACACAGATTAGTCTCTGTGTGCCTAATATGAAGCTATGTGCTACTGTAGTTTTGGCAAATTGCCCTGGTCGGTTAAGGACTTCACTTCATAAGTCAATGATCTGAGCCTAACGTACAACCACATGCCCTAGTGGAAAGGACCTGGCCCAGTAGGATTCCGAGTCTTGGCACTGCCGGCCCAGGTGGTTAGATGATAGGTTTTATGGTTAGCCATGGGTACTTTTTTCTCTATGTGAGAGAAAGGTGGCTCATGGGGGAAGGCAGTGTTGAGGCAGAGTTTCTAAAAAGCCTTGTTACAGATTCCTTAGCCGCACACAATGAGAAGTGTGATATTTGCGCATGGCCGTTAAGAGGATGATGTATCTTGTGGGTAAAGCTGTACGACCTTTGCAGAGTGTTTAACTAATCTATTCGAATAGCCACGTCCGCGGTCATGGACAATGCTCGGTGAATTCTAATGAGGGGTAGTTTGTGAAAACAAGGGATGGTAATGATGCTGTGTGCAGGAAAATGTAATTAGCTATGTGGTCCTGTGTGGACAGATCCTGTGTGGATGGTTGGGTGGTAATACCCGTGATTTTAAATGTTGTTTTTAACTTTGTTTTTAAAAGGTTTATAAATGCAACTGCTGTGTTATGCAAAATAGCCTTAGGCTTTCTTTGTCAGCTGTGCATATGCATATTTCTGTGCACTTGCTGAGTATTACATGTACTCACCTTGCAATTCCCCCCAATTCCAGAAGAAAGGTGTCCGCTGTTTCTGCAGGAGTTTGCTGCTGAAGACGAGGAATAGGCCGTGAGTCCCAGTTGACTGCCTGTGGCATGTTAAATGGAGCTTCCACGTATTTATTTTATTTCTGCTGTTATCTTGTTTTCTTTAGGCCCTTCGTGGCATAAATAAATGTAAACTTTAGCCATAAGGCTTATCACAGTCAATTTATTAATAAATAGTTTGTTTTTCTTCATGATGTTGGCTGTGATATTATTCTTGTGACTGTGTGTGCTAGCATGATCCTGGGCTAGTACGTATACACAAAGGGTCCGGTGTTGGGGTCCCACACTCTTTGTCTGAGTGCCTCTTCTTCCTGAGTCCTGCTTCATGTCAGCTAGCAGCGAGGCTATGAAGGGCTTCGTGTAGATGTATGAATATAGTGCACCGAATAGGCGCACCTATTAGGTGTAGCCCCCGACTTTGTGCTTAATTGTGAAAACAATTAAACATAAAGTCAAAGATCTTTAACCCTGTGGTCTTTCCCAAGTAGTATATTTCCCGAGTAGTATACTACTGGTATATGAGACTCTTCGGTATTATCTCAACCGGAATATGATTTATAGTCTTTGCCGAGTAGGATGCTACTTGTATATGGGACTCTTCAGCTTCATGTCAGCTGGAAAGGGTATTTATAGTCTTCCTCGAGTGGCGTCCCACTCGAAAGTTAGACTCCTCAGCGTCATGTCAGCTGGAAAGAATATTTATAGTCTTTCCTGAGTAGTGCACTACTCGGAAGTTAGAGTCTTCAGCATCATGTCGGCTGAAATAATATTGCTCATGGCAACTGTTGGCCAAGCATGTAGGCCGAGTACCAGTTTATGAAATTAAATCCATTGCGTGGTCAGGTGTACTTGAGAGATACCTGCATCCCCAACTTTGATGAAGACCAGCTTGTGATCCTTATAAGGATATATCCTCAATACATGGTGGATAAAACAGATACCGAAACACATGTGTTCAACAATTAAGCCATTATAAAGCATATCTGTTTACCTCATCAGTTCCTGTTAGTAGCACCAGCACTATGATTTTAACACAGCTAGCGAGTGGCCCATATTGAGCGTGCTACTGTAGAAACTCATATCTTGGCGGTCTAGTACCGACTTTGTAGGCCCAAGCCCACGAATCAGAATCGGCTCTATAAAAGGCAGGGAGAGAGAAAAGATTCCCTCATCTTTTCCAATCCTCCAATCATTTCGTCTTCCAGCTTCTGTGCCGAAATTTTGCCTCCCGCTTCGCTAGGGTTCGCCATTACTCGCTCTTCCCCACTGAAACTCAGGCGATTCCGCTCCTCCTCATCCATTCCAAGCCCCCGGCAACCTTTTCCCCAAATCTCCTCACCCCCAGCCATGCCGAGAGTGTCTGAGATCCTAGAGGTGACCGATGAGGCGTGGCCTACTTCGGATTGCGGTCGGTCCAAGCTGGAGCGCTTGGAGAAGCAGTTGAGGTTGTAGAGCCACGATGTCATCAACTGGCATCTGGCTGAGGGCAAATCGGTTCTGGAGCCCTAGGAGGGTGAGACCGTTGTTTTCGCCTCTTTTTTCCACTGGGGCCTTTCTCTTCCTTCTTCTGAGTTCTTTCGCCAGCTTCTCGCTTTTTACGAACTCGAGTTGGTGAATCTGAACCCCAACTCGATTATGCAAATCTCCCTTTTTGTGACTCTCCGTGAATGCTTCATGGGTGTGGAACCCCATTTGAATCTCTTTAGATATTAGTTCCATATCAAGCCCCAGCCCTCCAAGAATAAAATCCAAGTAATTTGGGGGGCTGGTATCCAAGTCAGGAAGGAGATGAAGAAGACCTATATCAATATCCCTCTGAAATCTTCTCTTAAAGGCTGGCATAAGGAATGGTTTTACTGTTCCAATCTAGAGCCAAGCCTTCCCCCTTTCATGGGTTTGCCTCCGGTGGTCATTGCCAAGTGGTCGTCTCTGCCCACCTCCGAAGAAATGGGGCAAGTTGATATACTAGTTGATAGGATTGATAAGCTAAAGCGAGCCGGGCTAACTGGTCCATGGGTGGCTAGACGATTCCTGACTTGATGCATCAGGCCATTGAAGTTGAGGTGTCACTTCAGCTGGGACTACAGGGGCAAAGGTGATCCCAACCGGGAACATGCTGACTTGATGGACAAGTACAAAGTGACCACCATCCTGCTGGATTTCTTTGCTAGCGGGGTGATTGAAACTGAAGACACAGACCGATCTGTGGTGGCTTATAGCCAGAAGAGGCCGCGCCCAAAGGTAATTCTTGATGATATTGTCTTGTGGTTCACCTGTGATGAGTACTTGTAGATATGTGCCCAGATTGTCTCCAGAATGTGTAATATGTACGGTTGAACTGCTTGTAGTCACGTGAGGAGTTCGATAACGACTCCCAAACTCTATCGGCCATGAAGTCGAAGAAGAGGCCGAGAAGTCCTTCTGCTACCCAGCCCGACTCCAAGAGAGCAGGGGAGAGACCCGTTGTAGATCAGGGCAAGAAGAAGGTTATGATGCTGAGTGCCGTAGCTGGGAGTCTGAAGATAAAGGACACCGCCGGTACAGCCCCTAGGCCACCGAGTCCTAGGCTAGGACTAGCGCAATCGAGCTCAGCATCATCGAGCCCAATACTAGTGCTGCTGAGTACAAGGCCAAGTCCAGTGTTGCCAGGCTCAGTAACATCGAGCCCAAGAACGGCACCGCCGAGTACCCTGGCACCCTAGCCGGCCACACCACGAGTGGGGCCGACTAGGACAGAAACACAGCCACCGACCACCGCGCCCTCAGACCCGACAGCCAACGGCCCTCCAGTGCCTACCTCTGGATCACCCGGACAGCGGCTTAAGTTCTCCAAGAGGTAGGTTGCTCTGGGTCTTTTGGAAATCTTGTTCGGTATGGTAACATATTGATGTCTGACTCGTTATGTAGGAAGCGGGCCGACATTGATCTCAAGGAGACTGCTCCAGCTACCCCTGTCGTCGAGCCAACCCCAGCCGAGCTAGCACCAGCAAGCACACCTGCTGAGCCGATGACAGTCCCAGCTGCAGAAACTAAGACCGTCCCGCCTGTAGGGCCACCAACACCAGCCGACCAAGGGGCGGTTGTCGAGGCTGTTGCTCCAGTTCCCAAGCCAGCCCCGGAGGCCCCGGAGGCTGCCGAGGTGAGGGCCGGGACCTCGTCACCGTCGTCATCGTCATTGTCGTCGTCATCGTTGTCGTCACCGCCTTCGGAAAGGCCGGACCTCCCCAGGCTCGAAGCCCCTTCCCGCAAGTTCCCGAGGACATTCCACCAGACGGCCCCCGACGGAACTGCGAGGAGTTACAAGCAGGACGAGGTTGTGGCAGAGAAGGAGCGTGAAGACTTGCTTTGCGCTGCAATCGCCGCATCCTAGGGGATTAAGGTATGAATCTCATCGTGTTGGAATCTTGGTAGTCCTCCTTGCCCGGGTGCCCTGACGCTTGACTTCACCTCGCACTGTTTCTCCCTGAGTAGAAGCTGGTTGACTGCTCAGAGATGATGAATGAGGTCCTGACCCGGGTTGCCCCCCAGCTCCAAGAATTGGACCAGCTCCGGGCTTTAAAAGCCGAAGTGGAAGGGCGCAGCCAGGAGAGGGAATCTTGGCTGAGGGAAGTCGTTAATCAGCTTAGGACTGAGAATTGGAACCAAGCCAAGAAGATTGGAAGTAAGTCTCCCTGACTGATCTCTTAGTATATTTGTCCAGCTATGTCGTCTTCTGACTGCCCAGTTGTGTCTTGACTGCCACGCTGAGTGCTTGACTATTCTGATGTGCAGCCCTCGAAACCGAGCTGAAGACCCAAACAAAGGGAGAAGTCTAGCCGAAGGAGGCCGAGAGAGCCAAGGCCAGGCTCGAAAAGGACAAGTCCGACCTGACAAGGGCCGTGGCTGAGTGTCGATGTTTTACACCGGCAATATAACTGTAGGGCTACTCGGCGAGGGGAAACTCAATGGATTGCAGAGGAACGCAAAGAGATTTTATACTAGTTCAGGCTCTCGATGTGAGGTAATACCCTACGTCCAATTGTGGTGTTATTCCTTGGAGGAGTTGTCTCGATCAATGATCATCTGCCCTCATGGGGCACCCTGCCTCCCCTTATATACTGGGGGACAGGGGTACAAGGTAGGAGTCCTAGCCGAGTACAACCAAGGGATTTCCTTCTTAGAGATATATCTTACCCGATCTAGACTGTATATTCCTTATTATACAAGGCAAAGCCTGCCGGGTGCTACTATATCTCTAACTACAAGACTCGGCCCATCCTCTATCCGAGTGGCCCATATGCTTGTGATGAGGTACTCAGGGCCCATGGCCTCCACAGTAGCCCCTGAGACCTTCATAGTTGAGTCACAGCTGATGCCGAGTGCTTATCCTCCACGGTGAAGATTGCCCGAGTGCGTTGCTCCCGAGTACTCTTTGTCCAAGTGCTTCTTCTTCCCGAGTCTTGCTTCATGTCAGCTGGCACCGAGGCTATGAAGGGCTTTATGTAGATGTATGAATAGTGTGCATCAAATAGGCGCACCTATTAGGTGTAGCCCTCGACTTTGTGCTTAATTGTGAAGACAATTAAACATAAAGTCAAAGATCTTTAACCTGATAGCCTTTCCCGAGTAGTATACTACTGGTATATGAGACTCTTCGGTATCATGTCAACCGGAATAAACTTTATAGTCTTGCCGAGTAGGGAACTACTCGTATATAGGACTCTTCAACTTCGTGTCAGTCGGAATGTGTGTTTATAGTCTTGCCGAGTAGGATGCTACTCGTATATGGGACTCTTCAGCTTCATGTCAGCTGGAAAGGGGGGTTTATAGTCCTTTCCGAGTGGCGTCCCACCCAGAAGTTAGACTCCTCTATGTCATGTCAGCGGGAATGAGAAATTTATAGTCTCTCCCGAGTAGTGCACTACTCGAAAGTTAGACTCTTCAGCGTCATATCGGCTGGAATAATATTGCTTATGGCAACTGATGGCTACGCATGTAGGCCGAGTACCACTTCATGAAAATAAATCCACGGCGTGGTCAGGTGTAGAAAGATACTTGCATCCCCAATTTTAATGAAGACCAGCTTGTGGTCCTTGTAAGGATATATCCTCGAGACCTGTTGGATAAAATAGATACCCAAACATATATGTTTAGCAATAAGGCTCTCATGAAGCATATCTGTTTACTTCATCGGCTCCTGTTGGTAGCACCAGCGCTATAATTTCAATTCAGCCCGCGGGCGGCCCATAGAGAGCATGCTACCGTAGGAACTCATGTCTTTGTGGCCCAGTACCGACTGTGTGGCCCAAGCCCGTTAGTCGGTATTGGCTCTATAAAAAGCGGGGAGAGAGAAAAAGATTCCTTCATCTTCCCCAAATCAGCCAATCGCTTCGTCTTCCACCTCCACGCCCAACTTTTCGCCTCCTGCTCGGCTAGGGTTAGCTGCTGCTTCTGTTCCCCACTCAAACTCGGACGATTCCAGTCCTCTTCGTCTGTTCCAAGCCCCTAATCGCTTTTCCCCCAAATCTCTCCGTCCCCAACCATGTCGACAGCTTCGGATCCTACGGGTGCACCGGGTTGGCCGGCCTCGGATTGCGGCACGGTGAAACTGAAGCTGCTGGAGAGTCAATTGAAGTTGCCAAGCCAAGAGGTGATCCGTTGGCGGCCGGCTAAGGGTCAGTTAGTCCCAAATCCCCAATCTGGCAAAACAGTTGTTTTTGCCTCTTTTTTCTATCGGGGTCTGAGCCTTTCCTCTTCTGCGTTCTTCCGCCGCATCCTTGACTTCTACGGGTTGGAGTTGGTGAATTTGAATCCCAACTCGATTCTTCAAATCTCCATATTTGTTACTCTCTGCGAGTGCTTTTTGGGTGTGGAGCCGCATTTTAATTTCTTTAGGCATCTGTTCCACATCAAACCCCAGCCCTCCAAGAATAATATCAATGTGATTGGGGGGGCTGGTCTCCAGTTGAGGAGTGATGGGAAGAAAACATATCTTGATCTCCCCTTGAAATCTTCCTTGAAAGGCTGGCACAAGGAGTGGTTCTATTGCGCAGATCTGACACCTTCCCTGCGTCCATTCACCGGCTTGCCATCGGTAGTTTCTCCAAATTGGTCATCGGACCCAACCTTCGAGGAGATGGGCCAAGTACATCAGTTGCTGGCGAAGTTAGAAAAGCTTAAGGAAGCTGGCCTGACTGGGCCTTGGGTGGCCCGGCGTTTCCTGACTCGGCGCATCCAGCCGCTGAAGCTGAGGAGCGCATTCGGTTGGGATTTTCAGGGCAAATATGATCTTGACCGAGTAAGCCACGAGTCGGCCGACAAGCACAAGGTCACCGAGACCCTGTTTGGTTACTTCTCCAATGGGGTGATCAAGACCAAAGACGAGAACCGCCGGACCGCGGCTTATAGCTTCCTTCGGCCCCGTCCCAAGGTAATCTTTGTCCTTCTTCTATGACGAACGCTTGTAGACTTGTATGCATGATTGCCCGTGTGATATACGTTATTGAATCTTCTGTAGTGGTGTGAGGAGTTCGATGAGGACTCTCGCCCGTTGTCAGCCGTTAAATCGAAGAAGAGGCCGAGGAGCCCCCCTGCTGCCCAACCCGACTCCAAGAGAGCCGGGAAAAAGCCTATTCTATATCGGGGCGAGGGGGCGATGACGCCGCGTGCCGTGGCAGGAAGTCTGAAGATAAAGGACACCGCCGCTGCAGCACCCAGGCGATCAAGTCCCAGGTTGGGACCAGTACGGCCGAGCTCGACATTGCCGAGCCCGGCAAAAGCACCACCGAGTACACGGTCCGAGCAGGCGCCGCCAAGCACACAGGTGCCCGAGTCAGCCACGCCACCAACGGGGCCGCCTCCAGTTGCCACGCTACCGCTGACTGCTTCACCGACCAGGCCGACAACCGGGCGTAGCGCTCCGCCGGGACCCGGATCGCCTGGCGGGAAACTCAAGTTCTCCAAGAGGTAAGCTGCTCTGGATCTTCTGAGATTCTTGTCTGTTGCAGTAGTATTTTGATGTCTGTTTTGCCATGCAGGAAGCGTGCCGATATCAATCTCAAGGAGACCGCTCCGACTGCTCCCCTTGAAGAACCCGCCCCAGCCGAGTTGGTGCCCACGAGCACACCTGCTGAGCCGGTGGCCATCCTAGTCATGGAGACTGAGGTGGTCCCGACTACGGGGCCGCTGGTGCCACCCAGCCAAGGGGCGGTTACTGAGGTTGCTGCCCCAGCCCCTGAGTCAACGCTCGCTGCAGAGGCCTTTGCCGGAGCCCTCGAGTCGACTGCCGAGGCCACAGGGGATGCCGGCATGGGGGCCAGGACCCCGTCGCTGTCATGGTCGTTGTCGTCATCGTCGTCGTCGCTGCCAGAGATCCCGAACCTTCCCCGGGTTGAAGCTCCTCTGTGTAAGTTCCCCCGGAGGTTCACCTAGACGGCGCCTAATGGAACCGCGAAGAGGTTCAAGCTCAATGAGGCCACGGCGAGGAGGAAACGCGAAGGCTTGCTTTGCGCCGCCATTACCATGTCCCAGGGGGTTCGGGTATAATTCTTGCGGTGGAGTCCCCATGGTCTTCCTGTTCTGACGTCAAACTCCGCTCTTGACTTGTTCTCTCCCTAACCAGAAGCTTGTTGATCATAATGAGGAGATGACCAAGATCCTGATTGAAATGGCCCCCCATCTCATGGAATTAGAGCAGCTCCGGGCGTTGAAGGCCGAGATGGAGGAGCGCCACATGGGGAGGGAAGCTTGGCTGAAGGATGCAGCCACCCAGCTCAGGGATGAAACTTGGGCCCAAGCCGGGAAGATTAGAGGTATGTCCCCCGAATGCATCCTCCCGACTGAACCCTTGATGTATTTCTCTAGCTGCGTTGTTCCCGACTGCCCAGTTGTGTCCTGGCTGCAAGGTTGAGTTCTTGACTAATCTGTCGTGCAGCCCTCGAAGCCGAGTTGAAGACCCGAACAGAGAGGGAAGCCCAGCTGAAGGAGGCCGAGGAAGCCAAAGCCGAGCTTGAAAAGGACAAGGCCGACCTGACAAAGGCCAACGCCAAGCTTGAATGGGAAAAGGCCGAGTAAAAGAGGCCACCATCAAGCTTGGCGAAGAAAAAGCTGGACTGGAGAAGACCGTGGCCGAGTGGGAGGCCGATTATGCGAGTCAGTCTCCGTCTCGACAATGATCTTAACCAATCCTTTAATCATTCCATCTGCAGCCGTGCCTAACAAGTTTACTTGTCAGTGGACCCGGGCAGACTTTAGAGCCAATGTCCAGGCCCAATATCGGGTTTATACCGAGGAGATAAAGGTTATCAGGGAGTCACGGGAGGCCCTCGTTGGGTCCGTGAAAGGGCTCCTTGATCTGATGGATCCCCGCCCTGTGGGAACCAGCTGCAGCCGAATCCCCCAAGTGGAGGCTGTCGATGCTTTGCACTGGCAATAAAACTATGGGGCTACTCGGCGAGGGTGAATTCGGTAGACTGCAGAGGAACACAAGAGAATTATACTGGTTCAGGCCCTCAAGATGAGATAATACCCTACGTCCAGTTGAGGTGTTATTCCTCTGAGGTGTATGTAGATCAATGATCTGGTTACTCTTGTTCTCCTTGCCCTGAGGGGCGCCCTGCCTCCCTTTATATACTAGGGGACAGGGGTACATGATAAGGATCCCAGTCGGATACGACCAAGGGATTTCCTTCTTAGAGATAGAATCCTATCCGACTAAGACTATGTTTCCTTATTATACAAGGTACAGCCTGCCGGGTGCTATCTTATCTCTAATTACATGGTCCGGCCCATCCTCTATCCGAGTGGCCCATGTACTGGTAATGAGGTACCCGGGGCCATGGCCTCCACAGTAGCCCCCGAGACCTTCATAGTTGAGTCACAGCTGATGCCGAGTGCTCGTCCTCCACGGTGAAGGTTGCCCGAGTGCGATGCGCCCGAGTACTCTTTGTCCGAGTAAGTCTTCTCCCGAGTTCTGCTTCATGTCAGCTGGCAGCGAGGCTATGAAGGGCTTATGTTAGATATATGAATAGTGTGCACCGAATAGGCGCACCTATTAGGTGTAGCCCCCGACTTTGTGCTTAATTGTGAAGACAATTAAACATAAAGTCAAAGATCTTTGACCTGGAAGTCTTTCCCGAGTAGATTACTACGGGTTTTTGTGACCCTTCGGTATCATGTCAACCGGAATAAAATTTATAGTCTTACCGAGTAGGAGACTACTCGTATGTTGGACTCTTCGACTTCATGTCAGTCGGAATATGAGTTTATAGTCTTCCCGAGTAGGATGCTACTCGTATATGGGACTCTTCAGCGTCATGTCAGCTGGAAAAAGGGGTTTATAGTCTTTTCCGAGTGGCGTCCCACTCAAAAGTTAGACTCCTCCGCACCATGTCAGCGGGAAAAGATATTTATAGTCTCTCCCGAGTAGTGCACTACTCGAAAGTTAGACTCTTCCACATCATGTCAGCGGGTAAAATGTTGCTCGTGGCAACCGATGGCCACGCATGTAGGCCGAGTACCACTTTATGAAAACAAATCCATGGCATGGTTAGGTGTTCTCGAGAAAGATACCTGCATCTCCAATTTTAATGAAGACCAGCTTGTGACCCTTATAAGGATGTATCCTCGAGACCTAGTGAATAAAACAGATATCCAAACATATATGTTTAGCAATAAGGCTCTCATGAAGCATATCTGTTTACCTCATCGGCTCCTGTTAGCAGCACCAGCACTATAATTTCAACTCAGCCTGCGGGCGGCCCACATGGAGCATGCTACTGTAGGAACTCATATCTTGTTGGCCCAGTGCGGACTGTGTAGGCCCAAGCCCATTTAGTTGGCATTGGTTGAGTCGAGCCCGAATCCCCGACCCGGAGAAACAGTAGTCTTTGCCTCCTTTTTCGATCGAGGCTTGTGCCTTCCGTCTTCTGATTTCTTCCGCCGTATTCTCGACTTTTACGGGCTGGAGTTGGTGCATCTGACCCCCAACTCTATTCTTCAGATTTCTATATTTGTTACTCTTTGTGAATTCTTCTTGGGTGTTGAACCCCATTTCATCCTCTTCCGACATCTGTTCCATATCAAGCCTCAACCCTCCAAGAGCAATATCAATGTGATGGAGGGGCCGGTCTTCAACTAAGGAGCGATGGGAAGAAAACGTATCTCGATTTGCCCTTGAAATCTTCTCTGAAGGGCTGGCACAAGGAGTGGTTCTATTGCGCCGATTTGGCTCCCTCCTTGCGGCCATTTACTGGTCTGCCACCGACGGTGTTGCCAAGCTAGTCAGCAGAGCCGACTTTTGAGGAAATGGGCTAGGCACATCTGCTGTTGACGAAGATAGATGACCTCAAGAGGGCCGGCTTGACAGGTCCTTGGGTGGCTCGTCGCTTCCTGACAAGGCGCGTTCAGCCACTGAAGCTTAGGAGCTCATTCGGCTAGGCCTTCAAAGGCAAAAACGATCCTGACCGAGTGAGCAACAAGTCGGTGGACAAGAGGGAGGTGACCGCGACTCTGTTCGGCTACTTCTCTGAAGGGGTGATCGCGACCGAGGACGACAAGCGCCGAATTGCGGCTTATAGCTTCATTCGGCCTCGGACCAAGGTAACCTTTAACCTTCCTCTGTGATGAATGCCCGTGGGATCGTAGCTGTCCAGCATAGCGTGACGCATTTGGTTGACTCACTTGTAGTGGCATGAAGAATTTGATGAAGACTCCCGTCCACTGTCGGCTGTCGCGTCGAAGAAGAGGCCGAGGAGTCCCTCTGCTGCCCAACCCGACTCTAAGAGAGCGGGGAAGAAATCGATTTTATATCGGGGTGAGGGGGCCATGACGGCGCGCGCCGTGAGTGGAAGCTTGAAAATAAAGGACGCCGCTGCCGCAACGCCCACGCGGTCAAGTCCTAGGTTGAGACCTGCGGGTTTGAGCCCGACGTTGTCGAGCCCGGCGGTGGCGCCACCGAGGGGCCGGCTAGAGCAGCCGCCGCCTGGGGCGAAGGCGCCCGAGCCGACCATACCGGAGTCGGGGCCGACTCAGGTTGATACACCTCCGCCGACAATGACGCCGACCGGGCCGACTGCCGGAGCTAGCGCTCCGCCGGGGAGCAGGTCGCCCGGCAAGAAGCTGAGGTTCTCCAAGAGGTGCGCTGCTCCGGGTCTTCTGTAGTCTTTGTGTGTTGAAGTAATGTCTTGATGTCTTGCTTCGTCGTGCAGGAAGCGGGCCGATATCGATCTCAAGGAGGTCGACCCGTCTGCTCCACTTGATGAGCCTGCCCTAGCCGAGCCAGCGGCCGCGAACACACCTGTTGAGCCGGCGGCCAGCCCGGTTGCCGAGACCAAGGTGGCTCCGACTACAGGGCCGCTGCCACCACCCGACCGAGAGGTGGCTGTTGAAACTGAGGCCCCAGCCCTTGAGGCGCCGCACGTTGCGGAAGCCGCGGACGGAGCCCCTGAGCCGGTCCCCGAAGTCGTGGGGGAGGGCGGTGCTGAGGCTAGGACCCCTTCGCCGTCATGGTTGTCATCGTCGCCATCGCCGCCGCTGCCGCCGCCGGAGATCCCACATCTGCCTCGGATCGAAGCTCCTCCACGTGTGATGCCCCGGACCTTTACGTGGACAGCTCGCGACGGTACTGTGAAAAGCTTCAGGCTCGATGAAGTCATTGCCATGAGTGAGCGCGAGAGCCTGCTTCGTGCCGCCATCAGCGGGTCGCGGTATGAGTCTTGTAGTAAAGCTCTGGTAATCTTCGTGCTTTGATGTCTGACTCCATCCTTGATTCATCTTTTATCTTGGGCAGAAACTTGTTGACCGCAATGAGGCGATGACGGAGATCTTGGTCGAGGTAGCTCCCCACCTCGCAGAGTTGGAACAGCTCCGGGCCTTGAAGGCCGAGATGGAGGAGCGTCATGCGGGGAGGGAGGCCTGGTTGAAGGGCAGCGCCGATCAACTCAGGGTGGAGACATGGGCCCTAGCCGAAAAGATAAGAGGTAAATTCCTCGAGTATATCTTCCCGACTGAACCGTTGATGTATTCATCCAGCTGCGTTGTTCTCGACTGCCCAGTTGTGTCATGACTGCACGGTTGAGCTCTTGGCTAATCTGTGGTGCAGACCTCGAAGCGGAGTTAAAGACCCGAACAGAGAGGGAATCGTAGCTGAAGGAGGCCGAAGAAGCCAAGGCCGAGCTTGAGAAGGTCAAGGCCGACCTGACAAAGGCCAACACCGAGCTTGACCGGGAGAAGTCCGAGTTGGAGAAGGCCGTCGTCAAGCTCGGTAAGGAGAAGGCCGAACTGGAGAAAACCATGGCTGGGTGGGAGGCTGACTACGAAAGTAAGTCCTCAACCCGACTGTGATCTTAGCCAATCCATTAGTTATCTTGTGTATAGCCGAATTTGACAAGCTTACTTGCCGGCTGATCTGGGCAGACATGAGAACTAATGTCCGGGCCCAGTATCAGTTCTACACAGAGGAGATAAGGTTGATCAGGGAGTCACGGGAGGCCCTCGTCGGGTCCGTGAAAGGGCTCCTTGACCTTATAGATCCCCGCCCGGTGGGAACCAGCTGCAGCAGAATCCCTCAGATAGTGGGGCATCTCGAGGATGCACCGAGTGCCTTGAAAAGGTACTCGGATGAGCGTGTTGTCGCCAGCGTGGCCCAGACCTTGGCGATGACCAAATCCATATACCCCAGGGCGGATATTGAAGCCATCGGGGAGGGGTTTGCCGAAGAGATGACACCAGAGGAGGCGCTGGAGCTGATCGCCCGACGAAGCCGACTGCAGAAATAATTACCCGAGACCTGGGTCTGTGAGGGCAATATGTCATGTAGTCGGGACATATGAACTTGTATAAACAAGCATGTGTAAATATGTGTGCAATGCCGCCAAGCTTGTTATTCAGTTGTCATTAGCTTTACTTGACCGTGTAGTATGCACCGAGTTAGTCTGTCAGAACTTAATAAAAACGTTCGAAGTAAGAGGCTGTACTCGGGCAAACGTGACAGTCGTAGTAAGGCTTCATAACCGAAGTGAAATAAGCTCATATGTTATTGACAACGCACATATATACATGCAGCCCCCGACTCACTACTTGGTTGATACAAGCGGCGTAGTGAGTCAGAAGAACTGTACACATGAAAATTATAGAACTCAGGTATAGAAAGGACGTAGCTGTTCTATGTTCCATGAGTTGCTGATGAGAACGCCGTCTTCGGTCTTCAGTCAGTAGGCGCCTGGCCGCGTGACCTCGGCTATAATGAACGGCCCTTCCTAGATTGGGGATAATATATGCCTATCTTTGGTGGTTTGTATTTTCCTTAGAACGAGATCCCCGACCAAAAAGGTGCGGCCACGGACATTGCGATTGTGGTAGCGACGTAGGCCTTGAAGGTACCTTGCCGACTGGATAGTTGTGGTGTCTCTTGCTTCTTCCAGCTGATCTAGTTCGACTAGTCGGGTATTGTTGGAGTCATCTTCTGAGTAGGCCCGGACTCATGGAGAACAGAACTGTAACTCGGTAGGTAGCATAGCCTCGGCACCGTAGACCAGAAAGAAAGGGGATTGCCCTGTTGCCCGACTAACCGTGGTTCTGAGAGACCAGAGAATGGATGGGAGTTCTTGTACCCACCGGCCCGCATATGGTTGTAGTCGGTCGAATATCCTGGCCTTGATGCCTTGTAAGACCATACCGTTGGCTCGTTCAACTTGCCCGTTGCTCCGCAGGTGTGCCACAGATGCATAGCAGATCTTGATGCCGAAATCGTCGCAGAAGTCTTGGAATACGCCCGCCGTGAACTGAGTACCGTTGTCGGTGATGATGCGGTTAGGGACTCCAAACCGGTATAATATACTCATGATGAAGTCCTTTGCTCGTGCCGCTGTAATTGTTGCAACGGGTTTAGCCTCAATCCACTTGGTGAACTTATCCACCGCGACGAATAAATGTGTGAACCCTCCTGGCGCTTTCTTGAAAGGCCCGACCATGTCGAGCCCCCATACTGCAAATGGCCAGGGGATGGGGATAGTTTGGAGTTCCTGGGCTGGAAGGTTTGTTTGTCTTGCGTAGAACTGGCAACCCTCGCACTTGCGAACGATGTCTTTGGCGTCTGTTACTGCTGTGGGCCAGAAAAATCCCTGCCGGTAAGCCTTTCCGACTAACGTCCTGGATGCGCGTGGTTGCCACATATGCCCGAGTGGATCGAGTGCAGAATCTGCTTGCCCTCCTCGGTGGTGACACAGCGCATGAGGACACCGGATGCGCTCCTTCGGTACAGGTCTTCTCCGACTAGTAGGAAGCTTTTGCTTCGACGCTTTATCTGCTCGGCTTGACTGCGATCTTCTGGGAGTTCGTCGTCCGTGAGAAATTTGACAACAGGAGTCCTCCAGTCTTGACATATGTGCAACACCTCATCTGTGGTCGGGGTAAGCTCACCCTCCCGACTGATCTGGTGCCGGTTTCTTCTTGACTGATGGCTCCATGAGTTGCTCGACGAAAGATTCCAGCTGGAACTGCTTCTCGCTTGGATCCCATGTTTGCCAGCTCGTCTGCTGCGTCGTTGTATTGGCGCAGGACATGTGTGATTTCCAGCCCGTCGAACTTGTTTTCCAGCTTGCGGACCTCCTGACAGTATGCCGCCATGGTATCGTCGAGACAGGTCCAGTCTTTCATGACTTGGTTTACCACGAGTTGAGAATCTCCGCGCACAACCAGTCGACGTATGCCGAGTGATATAGCGATGCAGAGCCCGTGAACAAGTGCCTCGTACTCGACGACGTTGTGGGAAGCCAGGAAGTGGATTTGTAGAACTTACTTCAGTTTTTCGCCAGTGGGGGACGTCAATATGACTCCGGCCCCGGCGCCGCCGATCCGTAGAGAATCGTCGAAGTACATTGTCCAGTACTCTAGCTTTGCTGTTGGTGTAGGCAGTTGGACTTCTGTCCACTCGGCCACGAAGTCGGCTAGAGCTTGAGACTTGATTGCTGTCCGTGGCTGAAAGGTGATGTCGAACGCCATCAACTCGAGTGCCCATTTAGCGATTCGGCCGGTGGCCTCGCGATTATGAAGGACATCCCCGAGTGGAAATGCTGTGACCACCGTGACTTGGTGTGCTTGGAAATAATGCACAGCTTCCGGACTGTGATGAGTAGGCCATATAGCAGCTTCTGGACCTGCGGATATCTCGTTTTGGAGTCGGCAAGGACCTCGCTGACGAAGTAGACTGGCCATTGTATTTTTTGAATATGACCCTGTTCGGATCGCTCAACCACCAGCACCGTGCTGACTACCTGTGTTGTTGCCGCCAGATATAGCATTAGCGGTTCCTGGGGCAGAGGTGACGCCAACACGGGGGGTGATGTGAGGAATTGTTTGAAGTCTTCGAAGGCTCGCTGGGCTTCCGGAGTCCATTGGAAATTGTCAGTCTTTTTGAGTAGCTTGAAGAAGGGCATGCCTCGCTCGCCCAGTCAGGAGATAAATTGGCTGAGTGCCGCCATGCACCTGTCAGCTTCTGGACGTCCTTGAGGTTAGTCGGGGGTGCCATGTGCCTGATGGCGTTGACTTTCTCCGGGTTGGCCTCGATGCCGTGGTGCGAGACGATGAAGCCGAGTAACTTTCCGGATGGCACATCGAAGGCGCATTTTTCCGGGTTCAACTTCATCTTGAATCTTCGAAGGTTTTGGAAGGTTTCTTCCAAGTCGACGATGAGGTCTTCTTTGGACTTGGTCTTGATCACCACGTCGTCGACGTAGGCTTCCACGTTGTGCTTGATCTGAGTATGCAGACACCGCTGAATAGCCCTTTGATAGGTTGCGCCCGCGTTCTTCAGACCGAACGGCATTGTGATATAGCAATACGCTCCAAACGGTGTGATGAAAGATGTCTTCAAGCAGTCTTCTTCCCTCAGGCTGATTTGATGGTATCCCGAGTAGCGGTCGAGAAAACTGAGTAGGTCACACCCTGCCGTGGAGTCAACCACCTGGTCTATCCGAGGAAGACCAAATGGGTCCTTGGGGCACGCTTTGTTGAGGTCGGTGTAGTCGACGCACATGCGCCATTTACCGTTTTTCTTCCGAACCAGAACTGGGTTTGCCAACCAGTCTGGGTGGTAGACCTCTTTGATGAACCCGGCTGCAAGGAGTTTGGTATTTTCCTCCTGGATAGCATCTTTGCGATCTTGAGCGAAGCGCCGCAGCCGTTGCTTGACTGGCTTGGCGTCTGTCTTCATGTTTAGGGCGTGCTCGATCACCTCCCTTGGTACACCCGGCATGTCGGACGGTTTCCACGCGAAGATATCCTTGTTGGCTTGGAGGAAGGTGACGAGCGCGTCTTCCTATTTGGGGTCGAGTCTGGTCCCGACTAGAGCAGTCTTGGAGGGGTCGGAAGGGTCTAGGGGGATCTTCTTCGTGTCAGAGTCCGCTGAAATTCCCGACTTCGCTGCTTTTTTCGCCGGAACTTGATCTTGCTCGACTTCTGTTGTGACGGCTTGCCAAATGTTGTCGTGCCCGACTGCCGCCTCTTGTGATTGAGCCAGTTCGCAGCTCTCCTTGTCGCAGGTGAAGGCTTGCTTGACGTCGCTGCGGAGGGAGAGGACTCCTGCTGGTCCAAGCATCTTCAGCACCATGTATGTATAGTGCGGTATCGCCATAAATTTGGCGAGTGCCAGTCGTCCGAGTATCGCGTGGTACGCGGTCTCGAAATCGGCGACCTCGAAGCAGACAGTTTCTGTGCGGAAATTATCCCGCGTGCCGAAGGTTACCGGCAAAGTTATCTACCTGAGTGGAGTTGATGACAGGCCAGGAATTATCCCGTGGAAGGGCGCGGTGCTCGGCCGTAGTTATGAACGAGGAATTTTCATCTCGTCCAAAGTCTTGGCGAACAGGATATTGAGCGCGCTGCCTCCGTGGATGAGGGTTTTCTTCAGCCTGATGTTTCTGACGACCGGGTCCAGGACGAGTGGATAACGTCCTGGGTGGGAAACCCGATCTGGGTGATCTGCGCGATTGAAGGTGATGGCCATCTCTGACCAGCGCAGGTATTGGGGGGTGTCGGCCGTGGAGACCGTGTTGATGTCACGCGCTGAAAGCTTCTGTTTGCCCTTGGACTCGAATGCGAGTGGTCCCCCGAAGATATGGTTGAGCTCGGCTTGAGGATCTTGGAAGTCGTCAGCCGGATTCGAGTCTGGCTTGTCTTTGTCCTTGTCGGCGCCAGACAATGAAGTCTGCTCGGAGGCAAACTTTTTGTGCATATAGCAGTCTTTGGCCACGTGCTTTCCCTTGGGGTGAAAGGGGCATGGCCCGCTCATGACTTTCTGGTAGTCATTGTTCCGCTGGGGCCGCGACCGGCTGCGCTCCATGTTGGCCACCTCGTTGTCCGACTTCCGTTTATGGCTGCCGGACTTGTTTTGAGACGGCTCGTTGTCGGCTTTCGCCTTCTGTTCTTTCTGTCGGGGCTCCTTCTTCTCGTCGAGGGCCTCGGCGACCGCTTCGGCCGAGTCGGCGTATTTATTGGCCATGTCGAAGATCGCCCGGACTGTGGATGGTGGCTTCCGAGTGAATTTTGCAATCAGCGGAGTGTCTTTTACCCCTTTGCGAAAGGCGGCAATGACGGCTTCGTCTTTGACAGTTGGGATTTGGTTGCGCTTCTCTGAAAACCTTTTGATGAATTCGCGCAAAGACTCATTTTTCTTCTGGTGCAGTTGATAAAGATCATGCTCCGAAGCGGGTCTGTCGTAGGTCCCCTGGAAATTAGCGATGAACCGCTCCCTGAGTTGTCCCCAGGAATCGATCGACCGCCTCGGGAGACCTGTCAGCCATGTCCTCGCCGAGTCGGCTAGCGCGACTGGGAGGTAGTTAGCCATGACTCTGCTGCCACCCCCAGCAGCTCGGACTGCTAGGGTGTAAACGGTAAGCCAGGACTCTGGGTTTGTCTTGCCGTCGTACTTTTCGATCCCGGTGGGCTTAAAGCCAGTCGGCCACAAGATGTCCTATAGCTCCCGAGTGAAGGCTGGGATACCTTCGTCGTCGTGAGGGCTCCGACTCCGATCTTGGCGATGTAGTCGCTCGTGGTGGATGCCGAAGCGCTCGTTTTTGTCTTCCAGTCGGCGGCGTTCATCTTCTTCGCGTTCTTCGCGTCGGGCGTTTATGGTGTGACGAAGGTCTCGGTGCAGTCGAACTCGGAGGTCCTGATTGGGTCGGTGGTCGTACTGGCGACGCCGCCGGTTGTCATTATTGGTATTGCCGAGCGTTGTTTGCCGGGACTCTTCGCATTGCCGACTGGAGCCGGCCGCCCAGCGTCGTGCTGATGCAGATGAGCTTGCCGTCGGAGAACCCGACCGGTTGGTCGGTATAGCAGTGTCGCCCGACCGCTGTTGCTGTTGACAGGCGGCAGCTGTGATCATCGCCTTGATCTTGGCGATAGTCGGGGTGGCCTGGTGATCGGCCCCGAGCTGGAGTGTGTCCAGCAGAGTCGCTGCGGCCACAACGTTCTGTTGTGGCGTGACAAAGACATCGTGGTCGCCAATCTTGGTTTGGAGGATCTGTTGCTGAGCGACTCGCCCAGCCTGGCGCAGCTCGTTGTTGCGGGCTTCGCGGTTGGCCTCCTCTTGTTGTAATCGGTGCGCCTCCTCTTGTCGCTCCTCTTGTAGTTGGCGTCCCTCGGAAGGTGGTGTTGAAGCCATGAAGATCTCGCGGGAGAGGGGGAAGCTTGCTGAATTAATGTCCGAGCTAGCGCTCGAACCGCTATCCCACTTGGTGTTGGACTCCGAATAGTTTATCGGAGTGAGAACGACTCCGACCTCTCTAGATCCAATCTGAAACGGCGCTTGGCCGTGTCCAAACTGAATCGCTGGAGATCGGGTCTGCTGCGTGAGGTAAAGGTGCGCAGCGCCGCTGGAATTGTACGGGAAATTGACGACCTCTCCCCTTCTCGGCCCAACTCGGGCTGGCTCAAGGCCTAGCGCAAGCCGGACGCCGAAGGAAAGGGTTGTCCCGATGTTCGGTGATGTGAAGGACTGCCGCAGGAAGTCGCTGAAGGAGACGGCGGTGTCCTGTGTGCCGACTGGCGCAACGTCGGCTGGTTCCCCGGCTGGCAAGATTGGATCTGCCTCAGCCAGGGTGAGATTGCCGAATTGATTGGCGATGAAGTCTAAGCTTCCGAAGGTAATTGCATCTCCAGGGAAGAACTTGTTGCTGTCGACTCCATTGATTGAATCCATCGAATCTTCAGATGAGGAATTCGCCAGAGGCCCCTACCTGGCGCGCCAACTGTCGATGCTTTGCACCAGCAATAAAACTATGGGGCTACTCGGCGAGGGTGAATTCGGTGGACTGCAGAGGAACACAAGAGAATTATACTGGTTCAGGCCCTCAAGATGACGTAATACCCTACGTCCAGTTGAGGTGTTATTCCTCTGAGGTGTATGTAGATCAATGATCTGGTTGCTCTTGTTCTCCTTGCCCTGAGGGGCGCCCTGCCTCCCTTTATGTACTAGGGGATAGGGGTATATGATAAGGATCCTAGTCGGATACGACCAAGGGATTTCCTTCTTAGAGATAGAATCCTATCTGACTAAGACTATGTTTCCTTATTATACAAGGTACAGCCTGCCGGGTGCTATCTTATCTCTAATTACATGGTCCGGCCCATCCTCTATCCGAGTGGCCCATGTACTGGTAATGAGGTACCCGGGGCCCATGGCCTCCATAGAGGCGCGTCTTGAGGATGCACCGAGTGCCCTGAAGAGGTACTCGGATGAGCATGTCATTGCCGGCGTGGCCTGGACCCTGGCGATGACCAAATCAATCTACCCGAGGACAGACATTGAAGCCATCGGGGAGGGGTTTGCCAAGGAGACGACACCCGAGGAGGCACTGGAGCTGATAGCCCAGGCGAGGCCGACTGCTGAGATAATTACTCAAGACCTGGGTCTGTAAGAGCGGCATATCATGTAGTCGGTATGTATAAACTTTTGTGGAAAACATGTGTAAATATATGTGCAATGCCGCCAAGCTTTGAATTACTACTCGTTGTCATTAGCTTTACTCGAATGTGTAGTCTACGCCGAGTTAGTCTGTCGAAACTTAATAAAATCGTTCACTGTAAGAAAGTGTACTCAGGCAAACGTGACAGTCGTAGTAAGGCTTCATAACTGGAGTAAGACAGGGCTTGAATATTATTGACAAAACACATATAATACATGCAGCCCCCGACTCACTACTCGGTTGATACAAGCGGCATAGTGAGTCAGAGAAACTGTACACATGAGAAAGTATAAAGCTCAGGTATAGAAAGGACGTAGCTGTTCTATATTCCATGAGTTGCTGATGAAGACAACGTCTTCGGTCTTCAGTCGGTAGGCGCCTGGCCGCGTGACCTCGGCTATAATGAATGGCCCTTCCCAAAGTGGGGATAATTTGTGCCTGTCTTTGGTGGCTTGTATTTTTCTTAAGACGAGATCCCCGACCAAAAAGGCACGGCCATGGACATTGCGATTGTGGTAGCGACGCAGGCCTTGAAGATACCTTGCCGACTGGATTGTTGCGATGTACCTTGCTTTTTCCAACTGATCTAGCTCGACAAATCGGGTATTGTTTGAGACGTCTTCTGAGTAAGCCCGGACTCACAGGGAGCCGAATTGTAACTCTATTGGTAGCATGGCCTTAGCACCGTAGACCAGAAAGAAAGGGGATTGCCCTGTTGCCCGACTAACCGTGGTTCTGAGAGACCAGAGAACGGATGGGAGTTCTTGTACCCACCGGCCCGCATATGGTTGTAGTCGGTCAAATATCCTGGCCTTGATGCCTTGTAAGACCATACCGTTGGCTCGCTCGACTTGCCCGTTGCTCCGCGGGTGTGCCACAGATGCATAGTAGATCTTGATGCCGAAATCTTCATAGAAGTCTTGGAATACGCCTCTCGTGAACTAAGTACCGTTGTCGGTGACGATGCGGTTAGGAACCCCAAATCAGTATAGTATACTCATGATGAAGTCCTTTGCTCATGCCGCTGTTATAGTTGCAATGGGTTTTGCCTCAATCCACTTGGTGAATTTATCCACTGTGACGAATAGATGTGTGAACCCTCCTGGCACTTTCTTGAAAGGCCCGACCATATCAAGCCCCCATATTGTGAATGGCCAGGAGATAGGGATTGTTTGGAGTTCTTGGGCTAGGAGGTTGGTTTGTCTTGCATAGAATTGGCAACCCTCACACTTGTGAACAATGTCCTTGGCGTCTGTTACTGCTGTTGGCCAGAAAAAACCCTGCCAGTAAGCCTTTCCGACTAACGTCCTAGATGCGGCGTGGTTGCCGCATGTGCCCGAGTGGATCGACTGCAAAATCTGCTTGCCCTCTTCGGTGGTGACACAACGCATGAGGACACCGGATGCACTTCTTCGGTACAAGTCTTCTCTGACTAGCAAGAAGCTCTTGCTTCGACGTTTAACTTGCTCGGCCTGACTGCGATCTTCTGGGACGTCATCGTCCAAGAGGAATTTGAGAACGGGAGTCCGCCAGTCTTGACATATGTGCAGCACCTCGTCTGTAACCAGGGTAGGTTCGCCTCCCGGTTGTTGCGGCGCTGGTTTCTTCTTGACTGATGGCTCCATGAGTTGCTCGACAAAGATTCCAGTCGGGACCGCTTCTCGCTTGGATCCCATATTTGCCAGCTCGTCTGCCGAGTCATTGTATTGTCGTAAGACGTGTGTTATCTCCAGCCTGTCGAACTAGTTTTCTAGCTTGCGGACCTCCTGACAATATGCTGCCATTGTGTCGTCGAGGCATGTCTAGTCCTTCATGACTTGGTTCACCACGAGTTGAGAGTCCCCGCGCACAACCAGTCGACGAATGCTGAGTGATATAGCAATGTGGAGCCCGTGGATAAGAGCCTCGTACTCGGCGACGCTGTGGGAAGTCGGGAAGTGGATTTGTAGAACGTACTTCAGTTTTTCGCCGGTGGGGGACGTAAGTACGACGCTAGCCCCGGCGCCACCGATCCATACAGAACCGTCGAAGTACATTGTCCAGTACTCTAGCTTTGCTGTTGATGTAGGCAATTGAACCTCGGTTCACTCGGCCACGAAGTCGGCTAGAGCTTGTGATTTAATTGCTGTCTATGGCTGAAAGGTGATATCGAACGCCATCAACTCGAGTGCCCATTTAGCGATTCGGCCAGTGGCCTCGCGGTTATGAAGGACATCCCCGAGTGGAAACGATGTGACCACCGTGACTTGATGTGCTTGGAAATAGTGCACCCGCTTCTGGACTGTGATGAGTAGGCCATATAACAGCTTCTGGACCTGCGGATATCTCGTCTTCGAGTCGACAAGGACCTCGCTGACAAAATAAACTGGCCGTTGAATTTTCTGGATGTGACCCTGTTCGGATCGCTCGACCACCAGTACCATGCTGACTACCTGAGTAGTTGCCGCCAGATATAGCATTAGCAGTTCTTGGGGCATGGGTGACGCCAACACGGGAGATGATGTGAGAAATTGTTTGAAGTCTTCGAAGGCTTGCTGGGCTTCAGGAGTCCATTGGAAGTCGTCTGCTTTCTTCAATAGCTTGAAAAAGGGCATACCCCATTCGCCTAGTTGGGAAATAAACCGGCTGAGTGCCGCCATGCAGCCTGTCAGCTTCTGGACGTCCTTCTGGTTAGTCGGGGGAGCCATGTTCATTATTGCGTTGACTTTCTCCGGGTTGGCCTCGATGCCTCGATGCGAGACGATGAAGCCGAGTAACTTGTCGGATGGCACACCGAAGGCTCACTTTTCCGGGTTCAACTTCATCTTGAATCTTCGAAGATTTTGGAAAGTTTCTTCTAGGTCAGCGATGAGGTCTTCTTTGTACTTGGTCTTGATCACCACGTCGTCGACGTAGGCTTCCACGTTGTGCTCGATTTGAGTATGTAAACACCGCTAGATCGCCTGTTGATATGTTGCTCCAGCGTTTTTCAAACCGAACAGCATGGTGATGTAGCAGTATGCTCCAAACGGTGTGATAAAAGATGTCATGAGACAGTCCTCCTCTTTCAGGCTGATTTGGTGGTATCCTGAGTGACAGTCGAGAAAGCTGTGTAGGTCGCACCCGGCCGTGGAATCTACCACCTGATCTATCCTGGGAAGACCAAATGGGTCCTTGGGGCACGCCTTGTTGAGATCGGTGTAGTCAACGCATATGCGCCATTTACTGTTTTTCTTCCAGACCAGAACTAGGTTGGCCAGCCAATTCGGGTGATGGACCTCCTTGATGAACCCGGCTGCGAGGAGCTTGGTAATCTCCTCCCGAATAGCATCCTTGCGGTCCTGAGCGAAGCGCCACAGCTGTTGCTTTACTGGCTTGGCGTCTGTCTTTACATTTAGGGCGTGCTCGATCACCTCCCTTGGTATGCCCGGCATGTCAGACGGTTTCCATGCGAAGATATCTTTCTTAGCTTGGAGGAAGGTGACGAGCGCGTCTTCCTATTTGGGGTCGAGTCCGGTCCCGACTAGAGCAGTCTTGGAGGCGTCGGAAGGGTCTAGGGGGATCTTCTTTGTGTCAGAGTCCGCTGAAATTCCCGACTTCACTGCCTTTTTGGCCGGAACTGGGTCTTCCTCGACTTCAGTTGTGACGGCTTGCCGAATGTTGTTGCACCTGATTGCCGCCTCTTGTGATTAAGCCAACTCACAGCTCTCCTTGTCGCAGGTGAAGGCTTGCTTGACGTCGCTGTGGAGGGAGAGGACTCCTGCTGGTGCTGGCATCTTAAGCACCTTATATGTATAGTGCGACACCACCATGAATCTGGCAAGCGCCGATCGTCCGAGTATCGCATGGTACGCGGTCTCGAAGTCGGCAACCTCGAAGCAGATGTTTTCCATGCGGAAGTTGTCCCACGTGCTGAAGGTGACCGGCAAAGTAATCTGCCCGAGTGGTGTTGAAGATAGGCCGAGAATTATCCCGTGGAAGGGCGCCGTACTCGGCCGAAGATCTGAACGAGGAATATTCATCTCATCCATGGTCTTGGCGAAGAGGATATTGAGCGTGCTGCCTCCGTCAATGAGCACCTTCTTCAACTTGATGTTCTTCACGACCGGGTCCAGGACGAGTGGGTAACGCCCCGGGTGTGAAACCTGATCTGGCTGATCTGCGCGGGTGAACGTGATTGAGGTTTCTGACCAGCGCAAGTACTGGGGGTGTCTGCTGTAGAGATTGAATTAACGTCGTGCGCCGTAAGCTTCTGTTTTCGCTTGGACTCATAGGCAGACGGCCCTTCGAAGATATGGTTGAGTTTGGCTTGAGGATCTTGAAAATCGTCGGCCGAACCTTGATCTGGCTTGTCTTTGTCCTTGTTGGTGCCAGATGATGAAGCCTGCTCAGAGGCAAACTTCTTTATCATGAAGTAGTCCTTAGCCACGTGTTTGCCTTTGGGGTGGAAGGGGCAAGGCCCATTCATGACTTTCTGGTAGTCGTTGTTGCGTTGGGGCCGCCACCGAGTTCGCTCCATGTTGGCCACCTCGTTGTCCGACTTCCGCTTGCGGCTGCCAGACTTGTTTTGGGATGGCTCGTTGTCGGCTTTCGCCTTCTGATCATTCTGTTGGGACTCCTTCTTCTCGTCGAGGGCCTCTGCGACCGCTTCAGCCGAGTCGGCGTATTTGTTGGCCATGTCAAAAAGAGCCCGAACAGAGGATGGTGGTTTTTGAGTGAATTTCACAATGAACGGGGCGTCCTTTACTCCCTTACGGAAGGCGGCGATGACAACCTCGTCCCAGATCGTTGGGATCTTGTTGCGCTTCTCGAAAAATCTCTTGATAAAATCCCGTAGAGACTCATTCTTCTTCTGGTGTAGTTGATACAGATCGTGCTCAGAAGACGGCCTCTCGTAGGTTCCCTGAAAATTAGCGATGAACTGCTCCCTGAGTTCTCCCCAGGAACCGATTGACCGCCTCGGGAGCCCTGTCAGCCATGTCCTCGCCGAGTCGGCTAGCGCGACTGGGAGGTAGTTAGCCATGGCTTTGCTGTCGCCCCCAGCAGCTCGAACTGCCAGGGTATATACGGTGAGCCAGGACTCGGGATTTGTTTTGCCGTCATACTTTTTGATCCCTGTGGGCTTAAAACCAGTCAGCCAATCGACGTCCTATAGCTCCCGTGTGAAAGCTAGAATGCCTTCATCTTCATGAGGGCTCGGGCTACGACCATGGCGGATAAACCGCTCGTGATGGAGACCGAAGCACTCGTTTTCATCCTCCAGTCGGCGGCGCTCGTCCTGTTCTCGTTCGTGGCGCCAGGCGTTGATGGTATGGCGAAGGTCATGTTGTAGGCATACTCGGGGATCTTGGTTGGGCCGTCGGTCATACTGGTGACGCTGCCGGTTGTCGTTGGAGTTGCCGAGTGATGTTTGTCTTGACTCCTCACGTGGCCTCTTGCTTCGACGTTTAATTTGTTCGGCTTGGCTGCGATCTTCTAGGAGTTCATCATCAGGAGGAATTTGAGAACAGGAGTCCACCAATCTTGACATATGTGCAGCACCTCGTCTGTCGTCGGGGTAGGTTCGCCTCCCGACTGCTCCGGCACTGGTTTCTTCTTGACTGATGGCTCCATAAGTTGCTCGACAAAGATCCCTGTCGGGACCGCTTCTCGCTTGGATCCCATATTTGCCAATTCATCTGCAGCATCATTGTATTGTCGTAGGACATGTGTTATCTCTAGCCCGTCGAACTTGTTTTCTAGCTTGAGGACTGTAACGCCCTGAAAATCGTCTTAATTAAAAATTATCGCGGGTAAATGGAAATACAAGAATACACTAGAAAATTTTTGTTTGAGAAAAGGGTTTGAATAAAATTTTGAAATTTCCAATATTAAAAATCCCGAGTTTAAATCTTTAAATAAATACTTGGATGCTTTTATATTCCAGGGGTTTTGTCGGAGTATTTTAAGCATTTGACTATTTACAATATTAAATTCTTCGTGTTTCGTGGTGGCATTTACTTCTGGTAAATTCCCCGTGATTTAATAAACTCTCTGAAATTTTCTTGGATTTTTTCGGAGCTACAGAATTAATTTTAATGCTATAAAGATCACTAAAGTAAATTAATTAAATATAAATAAATTCCTTTTCCTTTTCCCTGTTCGGGTCGTTTCTAATTCAATCCTTTGAAGTCTCCTCCGTTCATCGTGAACTCTGACTCCCTTTTCCTCTAGGGTTTTGTGTCGTTCCCAGAACCCTAAAGTCACCTCGAAAACCTAAATTCGGAGTTACCGGATTTATTCATCTTTGAAACCCTAGAACTCTTTTGGTTTCCCAATCCGAGATCGTTTGTATTCGAAATATCTATATTTCCCCTTTGAGATAAATCCCAGATAATTCCAATGTCCCGAATATTTCTACAATTTTTGTTTCGGAAATATTCTGCGAATTCTTAAATTCCAATTTTCCAAATTTTGGAACTTTTCCCAAAAAACCCCTTCCTTTTTCTCCTTTCTCTTCTTTTCTTCTGTTTTTCCTTTTCCCCCTTCTTTCTTTCTTTTCCTTTCTTTTTCCTCCCTCCTATTCTTCCTCTTCCTCCTCTGGATTCCTCTCTCCTCTTTGGGCTGGTCCTGCCCCGAGCCGCCCAGGCCGCCGCGCCAGCCCAGTCCACCGCCGCCGTGCCCTAATCCTCCCCCATAAATAGCGGCGCCGCCTGCCCCTGCGCCCTAAAGCGCCGCCCAGCGCCCTAGCCGCCGCGCTGCCCCAGCCGTGCCGCCGCGCGTCGAGCCCGCCTTGCCGCGTCGCCTCGTCCTGCGCTGCCGCCGCCACCGTTTGCCCGTGCGTCCAGAGCCGCCAGGCTGCCGCCGCCCCGAGGCAGAGCGCCGCCGCCACCCCGTCGTGCCGCGCCGCCGTCTACACCTGCCGCCGCACTGGCGCCCTGCGCTGCTCCCAGCCGTCGCCGCCCTGCCTCTGCTGCCTCCGCCGGAGCCGCTGCCTCTTCCGCTCCTAGCGCCGTCGCCTGCGGAGCCGCCCCTGTTTCTCATCTGCCACCGCCGTGTCCCTCCAACTCATCTTGGCCACGCCGTCCCCGGTCCGTCTCCCTTGTTGCCTCTATGCCACGGGACACCGTCATCACATCGTCGGACATCCTCAGCAGTACTCTCCTTTGTGACCTCTGGGCCCGGCGTTTCTCCCAGTGCATGACTAGGGGACCCGAGGCACAGTGCCCCAATAAATCTCAATCGTCCGAGAGTCCAAAGTCGATCCGAGCCACCTTGGCCGTCTAACCCTTTTAATCGGTCAAAGCCATGTCAGCCCTAGCCACCTCAGCTGCCACTTCGGTTGCCACCTCATCCCCTTCGGCCACATGTTATCCACCTCAACATTCCATCCACCCCTCCTATTTCTAAATCCATGAACCAAGTCCACCATACGCCTGGTCACTGATCATGGATCCCATATCTCCGCATTTTTCTAAAATAATTATTTTAATCCGAAAGTCCAGAGAATATTCCCGAGAATATTCTTTTCCAATTCTTTTCGGATTTATTCCGAATTCAATATTCCGGAAGCCGTATCTTTTCCATCCGAACTCCGACTCGACCCGTTCTTCTTTCTAAACTTATATAAAATCATAGTTTACTTGTTTATGTATTTTATGTATTGTTTATTGGAGTTTCTTAGGATTATTATTGTTTTGCGTGTAGTTACGTATATTGCCGTTTCGGAAGATTGCGGAGTCTACGGAAGAGTTCGGAAGAGCAATTGAAGACTTTTGCGATTGCAAGGCAAGTCACACGACAATTTCCTTGAGCATGTTGATCCCGTTTGCAAAAGCTATTTTATTTTAAAGTTATTGCATAAAATGCTTTAGAATGACATTATTACGGGTAATTACTTAATAGCCAATATTCCTTGATATTTATGGCCATTTTGGTTATTGCTATCTATACCTTGATACCTTGGGTGAATAATACTGACTAGCTGGATGTTTAAATATTTATATGGCTAGATTATTTAGGATTTGCTTAGCCATGCCTAGAAACTGTAGTGTCATTTTATATGGGAAACTATTCATTCATTCTGATTAATTAATATATACTGGCTATATTTTCACGACCGTGAGTCGTGGTTGATTAATTAACTATGTTAACTAAAACTTGACTGAATGGTGGGTTGTGAGCACCAGGGTTGTGTTTGTTGCTAGCGGTGCTCATGACAGTTAAGGACCGGTTCGCGGACTACTTGTTGCGAAGCAACACTCGTGCTAACCACAAGCTAGTATGGGCTAGCAGGAGTTTGAAGTGTGATGAGTTCAATAGGAGGCACCAGGGCGTGTTTGTGGCTGGTATAAGTCCACACATGGCAGTGCCAATAAGGCCATGCTTCGGGCGTCGGACCGTCTTGCGGGGAGGGCATTGATCACCCCTACCGGAGACCGGAGGTTCGGCGGGAGGCTCTCCTATTGTGCGAGTTACATGAATGATCCTGTCACAATTCCTTTCCAAGGTATCGTGGTGGTACTTAGGCGCACATGATGTGTTGAGGTACCGTGGTGGTATCGAGGGGCACAGTGATGTGTTGTGGAGTTATGTCTTGTGGGTAAATTGGTACATCTCTGGCCAGAGTAAAACTATTCGAATAGCCGTGCCCACAGTTAAGGGCGAGCCTAGCAATGTTTCTGTGATTAGTCCCACACTACTCATTAATGGAAATAAATGAGGGAATATTGATAGCTCCTGGTGGGAGAAGTTATGGTTTGGGCCTGAACTGCGTTGGAGCGCTATTCAGTGGTTGATTCAATATTGATTAATAATTAAACTATATGTTTTTAATGATTTTAAATGCAAATGTTTTAAATGCTGTTTTACGCAAATAAGCCATATTATGCCTTTTCTTTGGTATCCTGTTGCATTATATTGCATTCCCTAGTGTGGCTTGTTGAGTACGGTGGGTGGTACTCAGTCTTGCATTGTTGCAATCTTTAGAGTGAAGCCTTGCGTGGAGGAGAAGATGGTGTTTGGCTTATACCCCAGTTGAGCTGCCTGTGGCTTGGAGTTGAAGCTACGCTAGTTGCCGTTCCGCTGCTGTTTTCTTCTGTGTGAGGACTAAGTGCCTCTGTTGTAAGTATTTATCGTTATTTCGTATTTGGTTATGTTTATCAAATTGTCAATTTGTGTACCTCGGCTGATTCCTGGACGAGGATTTATTGCACAAATTAGCTTTGGAAATTCTGGTGAATTTCTGTGCGTGACAAGGACCTCCTGACAGTATGCCGCCATGGTGTCGTCGAGACATGTCCAGTCTTTCATAACTTGGTTTACCACGAGTTGAGAGTCTCCACGCACAACCAGTCGACGAATGCCGGGTGATATAGCGATGCGGAGCCCGTGGATGAGTGCCTCGTACTCGACAATGTTGTGGGAAGCCGAGAAGTGGATTTGTAGAACGTACTTGAGTTTTTCGCTAGTAGGGGACGTCAGTATGACGCCAGCCCTGGCGCCGCCGATCCGTAGAGAACCGTCGAAGTACATTGTCCAATACTCTAGCTTCGTTGTTGATGTAGGCATTTGAACCTCTGTCCACTTGGCCACGAAGTCGACTAGAGCTTGTGATTTGATTGTTGTCCGTGGTTGAAAGGTGATGTCGAACGCTATCAACTCGAGTTCCCATTTAGCGATTCGGCCAGTGGCCTCGCAATTATGCAGGATGTCCCCGAGTGGATACGATGTGACCACCGTGACTTGATGTGCTTGGAAATAGTGCACCAGCTTCTGGACAGTGATGAGTAGGCCATATAGCAGCTTCTGGACCTGCGGATATCTCGTCTTCGAGTTGGCAAGGACCTCGCTGACAAAGTAGACTGGCCGTTGAACTTTTTGGATGTGACCCAGTTCGGATCGCACGACCACCAGCACCGTGCTGGCTACCTGAGTAGTTGCCACCAGATATAGCATTAATGGTTCTTGGGGCATTGGTGATGCCAACATGGGTGGTGATGTGAGAAATTTTTTGAAGTCTTCGAAGGCTTGTTGGGCTTTGGGAGTCCATTGGAAATTGTCTGCTTTCTTCAACAGCTTGAAAAAGGGCATGCCCCGTTTGCCCAGTCGGGAAATAAACCGGCTGAGTGCCGCCATGCAGCCTATCAGCTTCTGGATGTCCTTCTGGTTAGTCGGGGGTGCCAAATTCATGATTGTGTTGACTTTCTCTGGGTTGGCCTCGATGCCACGATGCGAGATGATGAAGCCCAGTAACTTGCTGGATGGCACACTGAAGGCGCATTTTTTTGGGTTCAAATTCATCTTGAATCTTCGAAGATTTTGGAAGGTTTCTTCCAGGTCAGTGATGAGGTCCTCTTTGGACTTGGTCTTGATGACCACATCATCGACGTAGGCTTCCACATTGCGCCCGATCTGAGTGTGAAGACACCGCTGAATTGCACGTTGATACGTTGCCCTAGCGTTTTTCAAACCGAACGGCATAGTGATGTAGTAGTACTCTCCAAACAGCGTGATGAAAGACGTCTTTAGGCAGTCCTCCTCCTTCAGGCTGATTTGATGGTATCCCGAGTAACAGTCGAGAATGCTGAGAAGTTTGCACCCTGCAGTTGAATCCACCACCTGGTCTATTCTCGGTAAAACAAATGGATCTTTGGGGCACACCTTATTGAGATCGGTGTAGTCGACGCACATGCGCCATTTACCTTTTTCTTCTGGACCAGAATTGGGTTTGCCAGCCAATCCGGGTGATAGACCTCTTTGATGAACCTGGCTGCGAGGAGATTGGTTATCTCCTCTCGGATAGCATCTTTTCGGTCTTGGGCCAAGTGCCATAGCCGTTGCTTGACTGGCTTGGCCTCTATCTTGACATTGAGGGCATGCTCGATCACCTCCCATGGTACGCTTGGCATGTTGGACGGTTTCCACGCAAAGATATCCTTGTTGGATTGGAGGAAGGTGACGAGCGAGTCTTCCTATTTGGGGTCGAGTCCGGTCCTGACTGGAGCAGTCTTGGAGGGGACGGAAGGGACCAGGGGGATCTTCTTCGTGTCAGAGTCTGCTGAAATTCCTGACTTTACTGCTTCTTTGGATGGAACTTGATGTTCCTCGACTTTGGTTGTGATGGCTTGTCGAATGCTGTTGCGCCCGACAACCGCCTCTTGTGATTGTGCCAATTCGCAACTCTCCTTGTCGCAGGTGAAGGCTTGCTTGACATCGCTGCGGAGGGAGAGGACTCCTGCTGGCCCGAGCATCTTGAGCACCATGTAAGTATAGTGTGGTACCGCCATGAATTTGGCGAGCGCCGTCTATCCGAGTATCACGTGGTACGCAGTCTCAAAGTCGGCGACCTCGAAGCAGATGTTTTTTGTGTGGAAGTTATCCCATGTGCCGAAAGTGAATGGCAAGGTTATCTGCCCGAGTGGGGTTGAAGATAGGCCGGGAATTATCTCGTGGAAGGGCGCCGTACTCGGCCGCAGATCTGAACGAGGGATCTTCATCTCATCCAGGGTCTTGGCGAAGAGGATATTGAGTGCGCTGCCTCCGTCTATGAGAACCTTCTTCAACTTGATGTTCTTGACGACCGGGGCCAGGACGAGTGGATAGCGTCCCAAGTGCGAAACCCGATCTGGTTGATCTGCTCGGGTGAACGTGATGGAGGTCTTTGACCAGCGCAAATATTGGGGGGCGTTTGCTGTAGAGATTGTGTTGACGTCGCGTGTTGTTAGCTTTTGCTTGCACTTAGAGTTGTAAGCAGACGGCCCTCTGAAGATGTGGTTGAGCTCAGCCTGGGGATCTTGGAAATTGTCAGCCGAGCCTTGATCTGGCTTATCTTTGTCCTTATCGGCACCAGATGGTGAAGCCTGCTCGGCAGCAAACTTCTTGAGCATGAAGCAGTCCTTGGCCACGTGCTTGCCTTTCGGGTGGAAGGGGCGTGGCCCATTCATGACCTTCTGGTAGTCGTTATTCCGTTGGGGCCGCGACCGAGTTCGCTCCATGTTGGCCACCTCGTTGTCCGACTTCCGCTTGCGGTTGCCGGTCTTGTTTTGCGATGGCTCATTGTCGGCTTTTGCCTTCTGGTCCTTCTGTCGTGACTCTTTCTTCTCATCGAGGGCCTCTGCGACCGCTTTAGCCAAGTCGGCGTATTTGTTTGCCACATCGAAGAGAGCCCGGACAGAGGCTGGTGGCTTCTGAATGAACTTCATGATGAACGGGGCGTCCTTTACTCCCTTGTGGAAGGCGGCGATGACGGCCTCGCCCTTGATCATTGGGATTTGGTTGCGCTTCTCGGAGAACCTCTTGATAAATTCGCGTAGAGACTCGTTCTTCTTCTGGTGCAGCTGATATAGATCGTGCTCGGAAGACGGCCTCTCATAGGTCCCTTGAAAGTTAGCGATGAACCGCTCCCTAAGTTCTCCCCAGGAACTGATCGACCGCCTCGGGAGCCCTTGTTATCCATGTCCTCGCTGAGTCGGCCAGGGCGACCAGGAGGTAGTTAGCCATGGCTTTATGGTCACCCCCGGCAGCTCGAATTGCCAGGGTGTATATGGTGAGCCAGGACTCGGGGTTGGTTTTACCGACGTATTTCTCGATCCCCGTAGGCTTGAAGCCCGACGGCCAGTCGACGTCCTGTAGCTCATGGGTGAAAGCTGGAACGCCTTCATCTTCATGAGGGCTCTGGCTTCGACCGTGGCGGTTAAACCGCTCGTGGTGAAGACTGAAACGCTCGTTCTCGTCCTCTAGCGGGCGGCGCTCGTCTTCTTCACGTTGACGGCACCAGGCATTGATGTTGTATCGGAGGTCGCATTGTAGACAAACTTGGAGGTCTTGGTTGAACCGGCAATCATACTGGTGACGCTGTCGATTGTTGTTGTTAGTGTCGCCGAGTGATGTTTGCCGTGATTCCTCATGTGGCGGACTAGAGCCAGCCGCTCGACGTTGTGCTGACGTAGATGATCCTGCCGCCAGAGAACCCGACCGGTTGGTCGGTATAAGTGTGTCGCCCGACTGCTGTTGCTGCTGACAGGCAGCAGCTGTAATCATCGCCTTGATCTTGGCGATAGTCGGGGTGGCCTGGTGATCAGGCCCGAGCAGGAGCGTGTCCAGCAGGGTTGCGGCAGCCACGACATTCTGTTGTGGCTTGACGAAGACGTCGTGGTCACCGACTTTTGTCTGGAGGATCTGTTGCTGAGTAGTTCGCCCAGCCTTGTGTAGCCCATCATTGCGAGCCTCGCGGTCGGCTTCCTCCTGTTGTCATAGTCGGCGCGCCTCCTCTTGTTGCTCCTCTTGTAGTCGGCGTACCTCTAGTGGAGAGGTCGAAGCCATGAAGATCTCGTGGGGGATAAGGAGACTTGCCAGACTGGAGTCCAAATTGGTGTTCAAACCGTTGTCCGACCTGGAGTCAGAGTCCGAGTAGTTTACCGGAGTAAGAATGACTCCGATCTCCTTGAATCCAATCTAGAGCGGCTTAGAGCCATGTCCAAACTGAACTGTGGGGGATCGGGTCTGCCGCATGAAGTGTAGATCTACAGTGTCGCCAAATTTGCGTGGGAAATTGATGATCTCTCCCCTTCCTAGCCCAACTTGGGCTGGCTCAAGGCCTAGCGCGAGTTGGACACCGAAGGAGAGAGTTGTCCCGTAGCTTGGTGAAGTAGAAGATTGCTGCGTCAGATTGATGATGGTTGTTGCAGCGTCTTGTGGGCCGACTGGCGCGGAGTCGGCTGGTTCCTCGGCCGGTTGGATTGGATCTGTGTCGGCCAAGGTGAGATTGCCGATCTGGTCGGCAACGAAGTCGAGGCTTCCGAAAGTTATTGTGTCTCCAGGGGAGACTATGTCGCCGTCGACTCTGCTTGTTGGATCCATCGAGATTGTTGATGTTGATTTCACCGAAAGCCCCTACCTGGCGCACCAACTATCGATGCTTTACACCGGCAATATGAATATGGGGCTACTCGGCGGATGGAAACTCGGTGGATTACAAAGGAACAAGGAGAGGTTTATACTGGTTCAGGCCCTCGATGTGAGGTAATACCCTACATCCAGTTGTGGTATTATTCCTTTGAGGATTTGCGTCTGCTTCTATGAGCTCGTTTGTTGATCTTCTGCCCTCAGGGGGCGCCCTGCCTCCCTTTATATACTAGGGGACAGGGGTACAAGGTAGAAGTCCCAGCCGGATATGGCCAAGGGATCTCCTCTTAGAGATACAATCTACCCGACTAGGACTATATATTCCTTATTGTACAAGGCAAAGTCTGCCAGGTGCTACTATATCTCTAATTACAAGTCTCGACCCATCCTCTATCCGAGTGGCCCATATGCTTGTGATGAGGTACCCGGGGCCCATGGCCTCCAGACTATTGAACTTGGGTATGCTCTTTCCTTTTATCGAAGTGGAATCATAGAATAGAATGTGATACGATGAGATAAAATGCAATAGAAACAAGGATAGCGAACGGGTTACCTACTCCTAAGGGTCAAAGCAAGCCCTTTAATTCAATTCTTTATTCTTACATTAAAGAATGAATCAAATCTCCCCAAGTAGGATTCGAACCTACGACCAGTCAGTTAATAGCTGACCGCTCTACCACTGAGCTACGGAGGAACAAGGGGGGATTCGACCTCCTAGAGTTCAACTCCCGCTCTCAACCCATGAACAATATGAGTCCGAAGCTTCTTTCGTAACTCCCGAAATTTCTTCGTAGTGGCTCCGTTCCATGCCTCATTTCATAGGTAAGCCCAGAGTGGCTCTATTTCATTCTATTTCACTTCCTAGCACTTCCTATCATTTAATATCCATCCCTTTGGTCTTATTGACATAAGAGATGTCATTTATAGTCTATCTCTTTCTATATATGGAAAGTCAAGAAATTCTCATCGAAACATTGAGAAATTGTGCATATAGAAAACTCTAAAGAAAGAAAAAAAGGAGACCCATGCCATGATTTTCAAATCTTTTCTACTTATTAGTATAAGTTTCTCGATGAGGATAATTAATTCAGTCGCTGCGGTCGGACTCTATTATGGGTTTCTGACCACATTCTCCATGGGTCCCTCTTAGATCTTCTTTCTCCAATCTTGGATTAGGGAAGAAGGAGATATTCGTGACTCCTGGTGGTTTCATTATGGGGCAGCTCATGATCTTCATATCGATCTATTATCCACCTCTGCATCTATTATTTCTTAGCTAAACAGATGGAAGATTGATCCAATTTGGTAATATCATGGACTCAGAAAACGGATCTGAATGTGACTGAAATGCACAATCTTCATAGGTATCACTTTTCATGAAACCTAAAAGGTGGAATAGTGATTTTTGAACCATTTCCTATAAGAGAAAGGTTTCCATTACTTTGAGAAATGGATTCTATATCAAACTATAGCTATTGCATTAAAGAAGAAAAGAAACTAATAGAAGTCGAAGACGGGGAATGGTAGTGAATAGAGAGAAAGATTCTTCTGGTTTTCTTGTTCCTAAAAATATTCTATCTATCTCCTAGACGCCATAGAGAATTGAGAATTTTCATGTCTTTCAATTCTCGTACTCGTAATTAGAAAGTTACGGAAGGAGATCCATCATTTTGCAATGAAAACTACATAAAAAACTCTGGACAATTTTGAAATTAGGCCAAGCGTCTTAATACATATGCAAAAAAATTCATTATTGGCCCACCATTGATTAGAAGATTTAACTTGTATGAATCGCTATTGGTTTGATATGAATAATGGAAGTTGTTTCAGTATGTTAAGGATACAGATGTATCCATAATTCATTTAGAGTTACTTAATAGCCTATTTCTTATACCATATCTCAATCCCGTCAAATTCTCGAGCCAAAAGATGGATGCATATGCTATGTTTGATTTTGCTAAATGATATCAATTAAATGGTGTATCAATTCCATAAATTGGATATAGCAACAAATAAATCTGCAAAATTCTTTTATTTTAGATAGAAGAAATGTTTCCTCTATCTAAAATAAAAGAATGTACCCTTCTATCTAAATCCAATTTGCATCGATAAAATAAATCCAAATTCCAGTAGTAGATGAATAATTGCAAATTTTTCTGTGTACGAGATTAGAATAACTTCAAAATAACTGACATAATTTTTTTATTTTTCCTGATCAGAAAAATACATGAAAAATAAAGGAGGGAGAAAATTTTTTGGATTTATGGTTAAAGAAGAAAACATGGGTTCTGTTGAATTTCAAGTATTCAGTTTCACCAATAAGATACGGAGACTTGCTTCACATTTGGAATTACACAAAAAAGATTTTTCATCGGAATGAGGCCTCCGAAGACATTTGGGAAAACGTCAACGTTTGCTGGCTTATTTGGCAAAGAAAAATAGAGTACGTTATAAGAAATTAATCAGTCAGCTAGATATTAGGGAGCGGTAATTTCATCGTTCGAAGTTTTTTTCTTATTTTATTAGTAGTCTTAGATTTTTCATTTTGATGAGCCTCGTTTTGAGGAATTCATGGAATAATCCATTTTCATAGAATAATGAATTTAGGAAGAAAGGATATGAGTCTACCGCTTAGAAGAAAAGATCTCATGATAGTCAATATGGGCCCTCACCACCCATCAATGCATGGTGTTCTTCAACTGATCGTTACTGTCGATGGTGAAGATGTTATTGATTGTGAACCCATACTAGGCTATTTACACAGAGGAATGGAAAAAACTATGGAAAACCGAACTATTATACAATACTTACCTTATGTAACACGTTGGGATTATTTAGCTACTATGTTTACAGAAGCAATAACGGTAAATGCACAAGAATTCTTGGAGAATATTCAAATACACCAAAGAGCCAGCTATATTAGGGTAATTATGTTAGAATTGAGCTGTCTAGCTTCTCACTTGTTATGGCTTGGACCTTTTATGGCAGATCTCGGTGTGTCGACTCCTTTTTGTATATTTTTAGAGAGAGAGAATTAATAGATGATCTATTTGAAGCTGCTACAGGTATGCGAATGATCCATAATTACTTTCGCATCGAAGGAGTTGCTGCTGATCTGCCTTATGGATGGATCGATAAATGTTTAGATTTCTGTGATTATTTTTTACGAGGAGTTATTGAATATCAACAACTTATTACACAGAACCCCATTTTTTTAGAATGAGTTGAAGGGGTTGGTTTTATTAGTAGAGAAGAAGCTGTAAATTGGGGCTTATCGGGCCCTATGTTACGAGCTTCTAGAATACAATGGGATCTTTGTAAAGTTGATCTTTACGAGTCTTACAATCAATTCAATTGGAAAGTCCAATGGCGAAAAGAAGGGGATTTGTTAGCTCGCTATTTAGTACGAATTGGTGAAATGAAAGAATCAATCAAAATTATTCAATAAGCTGTAGAGAAAATTCCTGGAGGCCTTTATGAGAATTTAGAAGTCCGACGCTTTAAGAAAGCAAAGAATTCTGAATGGAATGATTTTGAAAATCGATTTCTTGGTAAAAAAACTTCGCCCAATTTTGAATTGTCAAAGCAAGAGCTTCATGTAAGAGTGGAAGCTCCAAAAGGTGAATTAGGAATTTATCTAGTAAGAGATGATAGTCTTTTCCCCTGGAGATGGAAAATTCGTCGACCCAGTTTTATTAATTTGCAAATTCTCCCTCAGCTAGTCAAAAAAGTGAAATTGGCTGATATCATGATGATATTAGGTAGTATAGATATCATTATGGGAGAAGTTGATCGTTGAAATGATAATAGACAGGGTACAGGTAGAAGGTATCAATTCTTTTTCGAAATTGGAATTATTAAAAGAAGTCTATGGACTGATATGGATTCTACCCATTTTGACTCTCTTACTAGGAATCACAATAGAAGTACTCGTAATTGTGTGCTTAGAAAGAGAAATATCTACATCGATACAACAACGTATTGGTCCTAAATATGCTGGTCCCTTGGGACTGCTTCAAGCTATAACAAATGGAACTAAGCTACTTTTTAAAGAGGATATCTTGCCATCCCGAGGGGATATTCCCTTATTTAGCATTGGACCATCTATAGCAGTCATATCCATTTTATTAAGTTTTTTAGTTATTTCTTTGGGATATCGCTTTGTTTTAGCCGATCTTAGTATTTGGTGTTTTTTTTGGATTGCCATTTCATGTATTGCTCCTATTGGTCTTCTTATGGCAGGATATAGCTCAAATAATAAATATTCTTTTTTAGGCGGTTTACGAGCTGCTGCTCAATCTATTAGTTATGAAATCCCATTAAGTTTTTGTGTACTAGCAATATCTCTACGTGCGATTCGTTAAAATAGGATCTTTTTTTCCTCTAAAATTCATTGAATATTTATCTTCCTTTTCTTATTCTATGTTCGGGTTAGTAAGTTAAACTAGATAGCTATATGAGTGAAACAAAACTGCTTATTAATTTGTAGAAAAAAATATCTCATTTCCTACGTACAAGAAAAAATGGAAGTAAACATAAGCAGTGTAAATTCTTTACCCCAAGGTTGAGATTTTTTTACTTGAAGTGGGCAATAATAGGGGATTCCCGATACAGAAAGTTGTAATCATAAGGGAATCCATTAAAAGTTAGTGAGGGATTAGGAACACTAAAGTACATAAAGGATTAGTAATGAGGGAATCTAAGTGTCGATGTTTTACACCGGAAATAGAACTATAGGGCTACTTGGCAAGGGGAAACTCGGTGGATTGTAGAGGAACACAAAGAGAGTTTATACTGGTTCAGGCCCTCGAGGTGAGGTAATACTCTACGTCCAGTTGTGGTGTAATTCCTCTGAGATGTTTGTCGATCAATGATCTTGTCGCCCCTTGAGGAGCACCCTGCCTCCCCTTATATAATGGGGGACAGGGGTACATGATAAGGATCCCAGCCGGATACAGCCAAGGGATTTCCTTCTTAGAGATAGAAACCTATCCGACTAAGACTGCTATTCCTTATCGTTCAAGGTAAAGCCTGCCGGGTGCTATCTTATCTCTAATTACACGATTCGGCCCATCCTCTATCCGAGTGGCCCATATGTAGGTGATGAGGTACCCGGGGCCCATGGCCTCCACAATAGCCCCTGAGACCTTCATAGTTGAGTCACAGCCGATGCCGAGTGCTCATCCTCCACGGTGAAGATTGCCCGAGTGCAATGCTCCCGAGTACTCTTTGTCCGAGTGAGTCTTCTTCCCGTGTCCTACTTCATGTCAGCTGGTAGCGAGGCTATGAAGGGCTTCATGTAGATATATGAATAGTGTGCACTGAATAGGCTCACCTATTAGGTGTAGCCTCCGACTTTGTGCTTAATTGTGAAGACAATTAAATATAAAGTCAAAGATCTTTACCCTGGAAGTCTTTCCCGAGTAGATATGTCAACCGGAATATGATTTATAGTCTTGCCGAGTAAGGAACTACTCGTATGTAGGACTCTTCGACTTCATGTCTGTCGGAATGTGTGTTTATAGTCTTGCCAAGTAGGATGCTACTCGTATATGGGACTCTTCAGCGTCATGTCAGCTGGAAAAAGGGGGGTTTATAGTCTTTCCCGAGTGGCGTCCCACCCATAAGTTAGACTCCTCCGCGTCATGTCAGCAGGAATGAGAGATTTATAGTCTCTCCCGAGTAGTGCACTACTTGAAAGTTAGACTCTTCAGCGTCGTATCGGCTGGAATAATGTTACTCATGGCAACTGATGGCCACACATGTAGGCCAAGTACCACTTTATGAAAATAAATCCACAGCGTGGTTAGGTATACTCGAGAAAGATACCTGCATCCTCAATTTTAATGAAGACCAGCTTGTGATCCATGTAAGGATATATCCTCTAGACCTGGTGGATAAAACAGATCCCCAAACACATATGTTTAGCAATAAGGCTCTCATGAAGCATATCTGTTTACCTCATCGGCTCCTGTTAGTAGCATCAGCGCTATAATTTCAACTCAGCCTGCGGGCGGCCCACATGGAGCATGCTATTGTAGGAACTCATATCTTGATGACCCAGTGCTGACTATGTAGGCCCAAGCCCATTTAGTTGGCATCGACTCTATAAAAGGCGGGGAGAGAGAAAAAGATTCCTTCATCTTTCCCAAATTAGCCAATCGCTTCGTCTTCCACCTTCGTGCCCAACTTTTCGCCTCCCGCTCGGCTAGGGTTAGCTGCTACTGTTCCCCACCCGAACTCGGGCGATTCCAATCCTCCTCATCTGTTCCAAGCCCCCGATTTTCTTTTCCCCCAAATCTTTCCGCTCCCAATCATGCCGAAAGCTTCGAATCTTGCGGGTGTGGCGAGGAATGCCTGGCCGACTTCAGATTGCGGCTCGGTGAAACTGAGGCTGCTGGAGAGTCAATTGAAGTTGCCCAGTTAGGAGGTGATGCGTTGGCGGCCGGCTAAGGGTGAGTCGGTCTCAAATCCCCAATCTGGTGAAATAGTAGTTTTTGCCTCGTTTTTCGATCGGGGTTTGTGCCTTCCCTCTTCTGATTTCTTCCGCCGCATCCTTGACTTCTATGGGCTGGAGTTGGTGAATTTGAATCCCAACTCGATTCTTCAAATCTCCATATTTGTCACTCTTTGCGAGTGTTTTTTGGGTGTGGAACCCCATTTTAATTTCTTCAGGCATCTGTTCCACATCAAACCCCAGCCCTCCAAAAATAATATCAATGTGATTGGGGGGGCCGGTCTCCAGTTGAGGAGTGATGGGAAGAAAACATATCTTGATCTCCCCTTGAAATCTTCCTTGAAAGGCTGGCACAAGGAGTGGTTCTATTGCGCAGATCTAGCTCCCTCGTTGCGTCCATTCACCGGCTTGCCGCCGGTAGTTTTACCAAGTTGGTCGGCAGATCCAACCTATGAGGAGATGGGGCAAGTGCACCAATTGTTGGGGAAATTAGATGACCTCAATAAAGCTGGCCTGACTGGACCTTGGGTGGCTCGTCGCTTCCTGACTCGGTGCATCCAGCCACTGAAGCTAAGGAGCGCATTTGGCTGGGCTTTTAAGGGCAAAAATGATCCTGACCGAGTGAGCAATGAGTCGGCTAACAAACGCAAAGTGCCCGAGATCCTGTTCGGTTACTTCTCCGAAGGGGTGATCGCGACCGAAGACGATAATCGCCGGGTCGCGGCCTATAGCTTCATTCGGCCCCGTACCAAGGTAATCTTTAACCTTCTTTTGTGATGAACGCCTATGGGCCTGTAAGTATGATTGCCCGGCGTTGTGTGATGTATTTTGTGGATTCTTCTGTAGTGGTGCGAGGAGTTTGATGAGGACTCGCGCCCATTGTCAGCTGTCAAATCAAAGAAGAGGCTGAGGAGCCCCTCTACTGCCCAACCCGACTCTAGGAGAGCGGGAAAGAAGCCTATTCTGTATCGGGGCGAGGGGGCCATGACGCCGCACGCCATGGCAGGAAGCTTGAAGATAAAGGACACCATCGCTGCGGCACCCAGGCGATCAAGTCCCAGGTTGGGACTTGTATGGCCAAGCTCGATATTGCCAAGGCCGGCAAAAGCACCGCCGAGTGCACGATCCGAGCGGGATCCGCCAAGCACACGGGTGCCCGAGTCGGCTATGCCCCCAACGGGGCCACCTCCATCTGCCATGTCTCCGCCGACTGATTCGCCAGCCGGGCCGACAACCGGAGGTAGTGCTCCACCAGGACCCAGATCTCCCGGCAGGAAGATGAAGTTCTCCAAGAGGTATGCTGCTCCGGATCTTCTGAGATTCTTGTCTGCTACAGTGGTACTTTGATGACTGTCTTGTGATGCAGGAAGCGTGCCGACATCGATCTCAAGGAGACCGCTCCGACCGTTCCCCTTGAAGAGCCTGCCCCAGCCGAGCCGGCGCCCGCGTGCACACCCGCTAAGCCGGAGGCCAGCCTAGTCACGGAGACTGAGGTGGTCCCGATTGTGGGGCCGTAGTTACCGCCCGACCAAGGGGCAGTTACTGAGGCTGCTGCCTCAGCCCCTGAGTCGCCGCCCGCTGTAGAGGTCGCTGTTGGAGCCCCCGAGTTGATTCCCGAGGCCGCGGGGGACGCCGGCGTGGGGGCCGGGACCCCATCGCTGTCATGGTTGTCGTCGTCGTCGTCGTCGCTGCCGCCAGAGATCCCGAACCTTCCTCGGATTGAAGCTCCTCTGCGTAGGCTCCCTCGGACGTTCACCTGGACGGCGTCCGATGGAACCGTGAAGAGTTTCAGGCTTGATGAGGCCGCGGCGAGAAGGGAACGCGAAAGCTTGCTTCGCGTCGCCATCGCCGGGTCCCAGGGAGTCGGGGTATAATTCTTGTGGCAGAGTCATGGTGGTCTTCTTGTTTTGACGTCTGACTCCACTCTTGGCTTATTCTTTCCTTGAGCAGAAACTTGTCGATCGCAATGAGGAGATGACCGAGATCTTGGTCGAAATGGCCCCCCACCTCGCGGAATTAGAGCAGCTCCAGGCGCTAAAGGCCACAATGGAGGAGCGCCATGCGGGGAGGGAAGCCTGGCTGAAGGACGCCATCACCCAGCTCAGGGATGAAAATTGGGCCCAAGCCGTGAAGATCAGAGGTAAGTCCCCCGAATGCGTCTTCCCGACTGAACTCTTGATGTATTTCTCCAGCTACGTTATTCCCGACTGCCTAGTTGCGTCTTGGCCGCAAGATTGAGTCCATGACTAATCTGTCGTGCAGCCCTCGAAGCCGAGTTAAAGACCCGAACATAGGAGGAAGCCCAGCCGAAGGGGGCCGAAGAAGCCAGAGCCAGGCTTGAGAAGGCCAAGGCCGACTTGACGAAAGCCAACGCCGAGCTCGAACGGGAAAAGGCCAAGTTAAAAGAGGCCACCGTCAAGCTTGGCGAAGAAAAAGTCGAACTGGAGAAAATCGTAGCCAAGTGGGAGGCCGACTACGAAAGTAAGTCCCCAACCTGACCGTGATCTTAACCAATCCATTAGTCATTCCATCTGCCACCGAGCCTGACAAGTTTACTTGCCTGTGGACCTGGACAGACATGAGAGCCAATGTCCAAGCCCAGTATCGGTTCTACATAGAGGAGATAAGAGTCATCAGGAAGTCACGGGAAGCCCTCGTCGGGTCCGTGATCAAGCCTGAGCTAAAGCATGTCCAGCAAGGTTGCGGTGGCCACAACATTTTGTTGTGGCATCACGAAGATGTCATGATCGCCGACTTTGGTCTGGAGAATCTGCTGTTGAGCTGCTCGCCCAGCCTTGCGTAGCTCGTCATTGTGAGCCTCGCGGTCAGCTTCCTCCTGTTGTCGCAGTCGGCGTACCTCCTCCTGTTGCTCTTCTTGTAGTCGGCGCACCTCGGATGGTGGTGTTGAAGCCATGAAGATCTCGCGGGGAAGGAAGAGACTCGCCAAACTGGAGTCCAAGCTAGCGTTCGAAACATTATCCGACTTGGAGTCAGACTCCGAGTAGTTTATCGGAGTGAGAATGACCCCAACCTCTCAAGATCCAATCTGAAATGGCACTTGGCCATGTCCAAACTGAATCGCAAGAGATCGGGTCTGTGGTGCGGGATGTAGATCCGCAGTGTCGCCGAGTCCGTGTGGGAGATTGACAATCTCTCCCCTTCTCGGGCCAACCCGAGCTGGCTCAAGGCCTAGCGCAAGTCGGACACCGAAGGAGAGAGTTGTCCCCATACTCAGCGAAGTGAAGGACTACCGGAGTAGATCGTTGAAGGAGATCGCGGTGTCCTGTGGGCCGACTGGCGCAACGTTGGCTGATTCCTTGGCCGGCTGGATTGGATCTGTTTCGGCCAAGGTGAGGTTGCCGATCTGGTCGGCAATGAAATCGAGGCTTCCAAATGAGATAATGTCTCCAGGAGAGAACTTGTCACCGTCGATCTTGGTTGCTAGATCCATCGAGCTTGTAGATGTGAAACTCGCCGGAGCCCCTACCTGGCGCGCCAACTGTCGATGTTTTACACCGGCAATAGAACTATAGGGCTACTCAGCAAGGGGAAACTCGGTGGATTGCAGAGGAACACAAAGAGAGTTTATACTGGTTTAGGCCCTCGAGGTGAGGTAATACCCTACGTCCAGTTGTGGTGTAATTCCTTTGACATGTTTGTTGATCAATGATCTCGTCGCCCCTTGAGGAGCACCCTGCCTCCCCTTATATACTAGGGGACAGGGGTACGTGATAAGGATCCCAGCCGGATACGGCCAAGGGATTTCCTTCTTAGAGATAGAAACCTATCCGACTAAGACTGCTATTCCTTATCATTCAAGGTAAAGCCTGCCGGGTGCTATCTTATCTCTAATTATATGATTCGGCCCATACTCTATCCGAGTGGCCCATATGTAGGTGATGAGGTACCCGGGGCCCATAGCCTCCACACTAAGGCATTAGATATTTTTCCTCATAAAAGGAATCATAATAAAGACTTGAAATTGGTGGAAATGAGCAAGTAGTACTTTCTTCGGATTCAGATCCAGAGTATGTTCCCATTCACTTGTTAAGGAAATGGCTATCAAGAACAAATTAACCCTTTATTCCTTTTTTCTTTTTAAATACCCCCCCGGGAAAGAAGAATAGGACAAAAGATATGAAATGTAATCAAAAAAAGATCCTTATTTATTCTTTCCATCGTTTATCCATATTCATACAGAATTCTTCATGAACTAATACCCAATTCTTTTCATTTATTAATTGTTATAACGAGTGCTTTATTCCAAGATTAAATTATTGCTGAACAAATAAAAAGTACTAAAGGATGAGATGAATTCATAAGCGTTTTTTATTATTCTAGCAGACAAAATTCCTTTAGTCTAATTTAGGACG